>JAZHYW010025869.1:0-148493 GCA_037355805.1 Ixodes ricinus | reverse complement strand
TTCTACCTATATCGTGCCGTGGAACGCGTTCTAAGCTTCCCGCAGTCTCTTCTGCGGAACATCAGACGTCGCTGCACGCATCCACGACCCAATGGATCCCTTTCTTTTTCTTTTTGCCTCGGTGATAGCGTTAGTATAGGGCGCGTGAAGGGGCGCGAGAAGACTGGCTATCATTGGTTCCACAGCCAGCTGCTTAAATCGGAACTGGAGCTTTTGCCCAGACTTTCTTTTTTGTCTTCCTTTTCTTTCTGCGCAGGCATCGTATATATAGTCGCACTTATCCTTTTTTGTTCGTCTTGGAATGCCTGGCATTTCTCGGAGAAGTCGAGCCCTTCGCCCGATGATATAACCGATCCGCCTGAAACCGACACACTTGGCTGATTGACGTCAGTCGGATCGACCGGCCGGATTCGATTATGACAAAATGTATAAAAAAAACGTCAACAAAGAAACATGACAAAAAAGAGAAAGAAAAGACGCTTCATTGTCTAGCGATAGCTAAAGAGCCTTTACCTCTAGACTCGTATTCACCTCAAGAACCGCAGTAAAACAAGGTTGGACTCCTCGTGGAACGTTACTAATATCCCCCCTTCGTCTGCTGGTTGAAGACATAGGTGCATTTTAGATTAGCTTTATGTTCTTTCATCAAAACGTACACATTTCAAAACAAAAAAAGAAAACATTTGTTTTTTGGCAGGTAAATTTTGTAAGAACTACACTGTAAAACATTTTCGCCCCATTTTACGGCAACAGGGGCAGGTTCAATATTGCCCACATGGTTTTCCGTAATCTATAAACCTGACCGTCTGTAAAAAACAAGGCATATAATTTCGTAAAATGACGGAACGTCCGTAGTTCACATGACGGACATCTATCCGTTTTCCATTTACAGCAAAAAGTTGCCGGTTTGATTCTGCCGTGTGCTCTTCCGTTATGCGGAAACTGCGACATCTGTAAAAACAGGGCATATACTTCCGTCAAATCACGGAACGTCAGTAGCTCACATTGCGGACGGCTATACTTAGGAAATATGAAAGCCGTCCAGTCTAAATAACAAAGCACTGTACCTCTCCGCCTGCCGCATATAAGACCAAGCCACGAGCCATCCGCAGCACCTGCACCTCCGATACATCAGACGGCTCCCCTGGCAACACTCGAGCTCTGCCAGGGGTGTCGCCTGACGTGGTAGAGGATTGGTGCGGATGGCTCTTAAAAATGGCCTTCAAAAATACAGAAAGGTATAGTGCTTCGTTATTAGTGCGGAGAGCTTTCATGCTCCAAGCAAGCCGAAGTCACATGAAGCTTTGGGGTAGGTTGGTATGAAGAGTTCCATAGCTCCGTCATTCAATATATGAACTGTATAATTTTTGATCCCTAGACAAAACGTGCAAGAGTTATTGTTTGGCAAAAGAAAAAGAGCAGACAAGCAGTATTACACATTTTCCAGGATTTTGTTTATGGGAGATCATGTTGTCCTATAGACGACAGCTGAACAAACGAACCAATTAAAAGTTTCGCCGCAGTATCCTTATTGGAAGAAGGCATGCCTTGCTTTTTTAAGTTCGGAGAAATTTTGCATGATAGTTGTCCTTATGCTGGCCGTCTAGATGTCCCTCCATGCTTGTGCTTATAGTTGTCCTTCAATTGATGACCTCTTCGGTATCTTTATGGTGCATCTAAGGGCAGCTTGAAATAAAGAGCGGAAGAGTATTCAAAATCATTACACAATCCCGGAAAATTGTACATGACATACATGGTTGAAGTCGGCGAGCAACGTGCTTGCCAACGAGCCCAGCTCGTTTACCTTTCTACTGTACACGACATATAATACAAGCCTCCCATAACTTGAACCAAAGTAGAAATTTCCATTCATTTCAATACCTAATGCAGCAAGTGTTTGAGAAATAAACTACCAAATTCACAATTTCATAACCATTCAGTGAAATTGAGCACATTCAATTGATCCATATCTGCTTCAGTGTATACAGTAGGCTCGCGATAATTCAAAGTCGAATGTTTTATACTTCTGGTTACTTCAAACAAATTTCAAAACTTGGATTGTCCCGCTACGTTTTCAATCTATTCATAAGCAGCTTAATTTGAACGGCGTTTTCGTGTAATTCATGCTTTTGTTCTCAGCGTCTCCGTTGAGCCCACTTCTTTTCGAGCACTCGGTGCGCTGCAGAGAAGGAACACCCGTGGACCTTGCTTCCGCGCGTGTTGCTTTTCCGCAGTGCACCGGTGCTCGGTAAGAAGCGCGCCCAACGAAGCTAAATCACAACAGAGCCGCATATAGTTATACGGCTCTGGTCGCTTATTCATGCTCAAAATGTATGTATGTATGTATGTATGTATGTATGTATGTATGTATGTATGTATGTATGTATGTATGTATGTATGTATGTATGTATGTATGTATGTATGTATGTATGTATGTGTGTGTGTGTGTGTGTGTGTGTGTGTGTGTGTGTGTGTGTGTGTGTGTGTGTGTGTGTGTGTGTGTGTGTGTGTGTGTGTGTGTGTGTGTGTGTGTGTGTGTGTAAGTGTGCGCGCGCGCGCGTGTGCGTGCGTATCGTGCGTGCGTGCGTGCGTATGTACGTACGGGTGCACGTACGTACGCGTACGTATGTATGTTGTGGGAACCTCTGGGGTTCCCTAATCCCTATCTCAGGTCTAGCTCGAGCAGGCTGTGGGAGCCGTCGTCACCAACGGCGGCGGCATCCCGGATACAGGGAACCGAGGCCGAATTCCCCGAAGGGGGCCGGTTCTCCCTTGCCCATTTTGGGCGAACGCGCCTTCGGCACACTCCCTGAGAGTCAGGAATGGACAGCGACTGCCAGTGGCTTCCCCGGGCGCGTCTCATTCTCCGAGGCTACATAAGCCGGCTCCCGAGCTGAGCGCCAGGTGGCAGGGGAGCGAAGTGGCCGAGTGGGCTAACGCGTCTCAGCTCGGAGCGTGGAGCGAAAGCTTGCGCTGGGAACCTCCTGGCCTCGATTCCCCGCCGCCCCCGCCCGTTTCGATCTGGATGAGTTTCGTACCGGCACGTCGTGTCGTGATCACTACTGCGCGAAGCGCGTTAAACCCGCAGCGTAAAGGCCTGTCCAAACAGGCTACTACGAACCGGCGCGAACTGCCTGCGAACGATCGTCACGATTGGGCCGTCCGGGAGTTCGTCGCAGTCGGAGCGTCGGATCGGGGCCTACCGGCCAGGCTGCCGGCGCGCGTTCACGACTTGCGCTCCATCGCCTGCTCCACTTGTCGTTGACGTCGGTGCTCGTCAGACTTGACGTCACACGCCACCTGCCAATGGTATGCCTGATGCCTGTCTATCTCCCCGCGGCTCAAAAAGTCGCCGACCTTGCTACCGCCGTCACCTCGGCAGGAAGGCCAAAGAGGTCCGGCTTCGGATGGATTGGGAGATTCTCTCGATCGAAGCGCGCGTTTCGGCCGCCTCGGCTCAGCTTTTTTTTCGTCAAAATCCACGCTCGTAGCTCGAAAAAAAATTAATAAAGTGCAGTGCGCAAAAGGGAGACTTTTAGTTGTATGTAGAAACACTGAGAACTTAAGAATATAGTATTTATTTTATTAAATTTCAAACCAACCACGTTTGTTTGTCTATACGAGGTACGTTAGGAACAAGAGCCGCGGGAATCCGATCCAATCCACAGAACTGCTGGACGATGACACGACCTTGGACACGACGCGGCGCTTCGCCGCTGGCTTGCCCCCTCACACTCGAGTCTTCCCTTTCCCATTTTCGGGACTCCCAAAGCGGCGGAGAGCCTTGAGCGATTGACCGACAGCCAAGAGAGCGTGTGAGTGGCTCTCCGGACCCACGTGATGAGCAGAGCAAGGCCGCCGTGGAGGCAGCGAGGGGGAGATCTAGCGGGGACGCTTCCCCCGGCAGCTTTGACGGGAGGGAAGTTTCCCTCCGACGGCCGGAAGCGCAGCGCAGCAACGATTTGCAGGAGTCGTGAGTGTTGTAGTATCCTACTTGGACACCCCGATATCGACCTTTCCTGCATGGGCGCCGCCATCTTCCGATTCTGGAACTTCCGGTATGGCCGTCACTGTCGTTTCGCCTCGATAGTAGAACGTGTTAACACCCTAATTGCAGCCGTCAGTCGTACCTGCTACTGGCCCTTCACTCTTCTATCTACAGCTCAGAGGCTGATGACCTCTTGCTTGTTTTTCGGCGCATCATACCGGATACGGAGGCAGCGTAGGCATGGGTGCGAGGCTAAACGCAAAAGGTGTATATTAGTGATGGTGCCGAGGCTGCCGAACTAAGGGGAGGAAGTGGCCGAGTGGGCTAACGCGCGTCTCAGCTCGGAGCGTTGCGGGCCGGCTTGCGCTGGGAACCTCCTGGGTTCGATTCCCCCGCCGCCCCCACGCCCGTTTCGATCTGGATGAGTTTCGTACCGGCACGCGTTCGTGTGATCACTACTGCGTGATGCACGTTAAAAAACCCAGGTTAGCGGCTGTACCGCACTGGCTAAATTTCTCATCTACAGCTAAGAGACCGATTACCCGTTGAGGCGCATCTCCCCATCAAGGCTGTATAAACATAAAAAAGCAAACCAATTTTTTTTTTGCCAGGTGGCTCTCGTCGGCGGAGGCCCTGGGCTCTACGGAGCTCGGTTGTTCTTTGTGGGCCTCCGACTTCCCGTGAATCTGTCTAATGCGGCAGCGCGGGAAACCGACCGGGTGATTCTGGCAAATGAGCCAGCGCCCAGACTTTTCTTATTTAAGAGCTGAAGCGTGTTGGCATTTCAGTCAATAAACACGTTTTTATCCGGACCCAAAGAACCTTCTGTGTTTATAAGTGGTAACCCCTAAAGGGGAATCCCACAATGTATGTATGTGTGTGTGTATGTGTGTATGTGTGTGTGTGTGTCCGCGTGCGTGCGTGCGTGCGCGCGTGTGTGTGTGTGTGTGTGTGTGTGTGTGTGTGTGTGTGTGTGTGTGTGGAGAAGAGACGACCCAATCAATCACGGAGCGCGTGATTGATTGGATCCAATCACGGAGCGCGTGATTGTATCCGAGTCCTCGCCGAAGGGTGACGCAGCGCTCGTTTTCCATACACGAGCTGAGCCGAGTTGACGCCGGACGTCGACGCAGGCCTCGTGTCCTATACATGCTCGGAGTATCTGGTCAAGCAATGACGGCCAGGCGTTGGAGCGGACTTTTGAAAGGGGTCTGCTGACGATGATCAGAAAACACGACTTCCCGAGCCTTAGAAGCGTGTCGGGAAGCTCAGGCGATATTGTGCTGTTCGTCGCGACTTTTTCCTAACATTTCGGGAGGACGGAAGGACGTTTTCTTAGATTTAATATAGAGCCTCGAATGACTGCCAACAAGTTGTTTAAAAGCAGCATGATGGCTGGAGTGCCGTTACTTTGAAGCGGAACTCTTTTATTGAATCTAAGCGATGTAGCATCCTAATGACACTCACAATAGCCATAAACCTGCCAGTGGAGGGATTGTACAGCATGTTAGTGGCCCGGTTCTTCAAACTAAGGATGAAGACAGTAATAAAACAACAAAACTGGGACAAAACAACACATCTTTCACGATGTGTTGTCCCAGTTTTAATTGTTTTATTCTTTCTTCATCCTTGACTTCAACCAACACGCTCTTCTCCCAAGCATATCTCAAACTTCGTTTTAGAACTAACCTATACTGCGTGGTAAATAGCAAAAAAAAAAAAAGGCCAAACAAAAATTTAAAAATTTTTTTTTTTTGAATGTTTGTGAAGAGGTCGGTGCACGAGGGAAAAATTCCTCGCTTTGTTCCCCGGAGTGCGCATCACGTGGTAACAGCGTCACGCCTTCGCGCGGAGCGGCTCTGACGTGAACATTCCAGGGGATGGGGAGCTTTTGCTCGGACTGCATAAACCGTCTTACTGATGAAGTAAAGATTACCCTAAACGTATTAAGGATCTGTCGCCAATAATTTGGAATTGAGCGCGAATAAAATATGTCACGGGCGACACGGCGATCGCCAAAACCCCGCCGTCCTTCCCCGTTCCTTCGGGATTTTATTTAGTCGAAACTAAATATGTTTGACCTTTCAAATACGCATCGTTTTTCGTTCGGTATATGCCACAACGTTAAATAATATTAAGAAAAACATACGGATGTACCCCACTGTCTCAATTAAATTGTCTCCAAACACAGCTTGTTTCTTTTTCTTTTTGGGGGAAGGGGGGGGTAGATTGCAATGCGTTTAATGGACTTTTTGACGCAGACCACTACGGCATCATCATATTTTTTCTTTCTGTGCGATGCGTAGTTTTGCAGGAGTAATTTGTCCGCGTGTTCGGAAACACCCACGTTTCTAGTTCGATCATTTCGCCCTGAGATAGAGCTTTCGCATTGGCGTTTTATCAAGACGCGCGAGCCCGCGCACTCTCCCGCCCTGGAAGTGGGTTTTCCCCTGAAGGACGCGGCTGCATTGCGGCGAAGTGAAGTGCACGGGATCGCTGTGTCCATTCTGCGGGTGTCACTTCTCCGCAACGCACCGGCGCCCGGCGGGAAGTGGATTCAACGGAGCTGACTAACCCGTCCAAACAGACCGCGAGCAGTGAGGAACATTGCGGAACGACCTGTACTCCTCTTCGTAGTAAGTTTTCAGAAGAACGAATGCTGTGGTCCTTTGGAGACAATCAGAAAGCAGGTGCAGTGTACTCCGACAATTAGTTGTCACGTACCTCGCTTCGATGCTCTGATTGGCTCGCTGGGGTCGTAGCTGTCGCTGTTTGCCGTCGGTATACGCCTCGCAAGTGGGCTCATTTTCGTCTTCTGCGCATGAGAAAGGAGGTAGCGGTGACGTCAGAACGCCGAGCCCTGATTGGCTGATCGCGACCCCCTATCTGAGCGTCGTCTGCTCCTTTGCAACGTCGTCTGCTCGCAACGTCGTCTGCGTCTGTCTTACCTTTCCTGCGACTTTCGGAAGTGCAGGTCTTTACGAGCGAGCTCGACTTCGCCTTTCAGAGAGGGCAGACGAAATAACTCGAGCGGTACGTTGTTTTTGTCTAACAACTAGCAGACGCGCATCAAGGAGGGAAGTCAAAGGACTCACTGGCGAGGTGTCCCGAGGCGCCGAGGTTTGTTTGCTAAGAACCGAGAGTGAGCGTGTTAGTGTCCGCAAGTTCCCTCCCAAATACTTTTTCCCTCCTTTCGTGTGCGGCGAGACTCCTCACTCTTTAACGGCGTCGGCGGGTTGGCGCAGTTAACGTCGTCTGCTTTACGTCTGCTAGTCAAAGCGATGGCTGCTTTACCTTTCCTGCGTCTGTCGGAGATTCACCGCTTTTTCACCGGCGAGAGTCACCGCTGCCTCGGAAAACAAGGAGATGACAAGAGGAAGAGATTGACCTCTTAATCTAAAATTGAGGTCAGCGATCAAAGTATAATACGGGAAGGGTTCACAAGGGTCGCGCGGGCATATTCCATTCAGCACGCCAGCCGGTCGTGGGCAGACGGTCTTGGCCAAGGACCGTCGGAGCACCGCTGCGCCGACTCGGAGTGCCTGCTAGGCCTATCTGCCGAGCTCTCTTGGTCGGGGTCGGTGGAATCGTGGCCGTTGGAGCATTTCCCGGGTGTTTGTGGATCCAGCGTTCTTGTTCGTCGTGGTTTATTTCAAGTACTTTTTACTTGTTTTTCTTGCTGCTTGTAGTCGGGACGCGTGAGAAGAGCACGTACAAAAATAAACGTCCGTTGGTCGTCGCGACCAAGTAACTGAGCGACGCTGTCGGCCATGCTGATTTGATCGTAAGAAGTGCGTAAGACAGCTTCGGAGCTGTCGTAGGATTCCGTCGTAACCTGCGCAAAACTTACGATAATTTTGTTTCGTGAATACGAATTTGTTCTTACGTTTTGTCTTACGCACATTTTTGGCGTAAGATCGTTTCGTGAATCTGGCCTCTGCACTTTCGAAAGTCGCAGGAAAGGTAAGACAGACGCAGACGACGTTGCGAGCAGACGACGTTGCAAAGGAGCAGACGACGCTCAGATAGGGGGTCGCGATCAGCCAATCAGGGCTCGGCGTTCTGACGTCACCGCTACCCCCTGCGCAAGAAGCAGACGAACTTGCCCTCCGCATTGTCAAACGGAGTATAGTATTGTGTCAGTGCTGAATATGAAAATAAAATCGAATAGTACGTTATTTAAAAATGTAATTGAAAGATAATTTTTAAAAATTCTCGCATGCCTCATGTAGCCTATAACATGCAGCTTTCTCGTTAATAAATGCGTTTTTTTTCTGATGTTTGCACTGTCTGTGAAATGTCGGCTACTCCGTTGCATTTAATTAAACGTATACCTATACATAGCTATTGGTTTTGGTTTTAAGATAAAGTAGCTTTTGGCACAACCGGGTTTGCGCCAATTCTTCCTGTTTTGTTGAAGTGTATCAGAATGTAACAGGGAAGGCGCTTTGGCACTTAGGCCCGTTCACACTCTGCGACCGAGTTCGACCGAGAGAGACTAAACCGGTTTTTAAGCCTCTTGCGATCTCTTAGGACCAGCTCCGCCGGCAGCGCATCCGGTCCTAACAAGTCGCAAAAGGATTAAAAACCGGTCTGGTCTCTCTCGCGTCGAACTCGGTCGCAAGAGTGTGAACGGGCCTTTAAGAGGTCGCAAGAGTGTGAACGGGCCTTTATGGTGTACCAATCATATTACTGAGGGTGTGCAATGGAATCGAGTGTTTATTATGGTGTAAATTTTGAATATTCCTCTCATCATTAAACTAAGCACCCTTTTAATATTTAATAGTTAAGATATGACTAGGACATCAGCCGCACAAAAATTGTTTTGACCGAGTTCCTTGTTCGTTATCTCTCTTTCTTTCTCTCTCTCTCTCTCTCTCTCTCTCTCTCCTCCGTCTATATATACATACAATTGTGGTGGTAAAAGTATACAGTCGAAGTACCAGTGTCCTTTTTAAGGTGCATATTGATATATAAATATAATTTCAGTACAAGTAATTTTTACTGCGTCTTAATTGTTTGGTGTAACTCTTTCACTCTGGCTCTTTACGTCGGAGTGCGGGAGAAAGGGAAATAAAATAGGTCTTGTAAAGACCAAGAAATTATTCGAGTAGGACGGGACCTTGTTTACATCAACACGTTCTTGGTGTTTCGGGGATGATAAAAATGAAATTTCGAGGGTGCTGTTACTCTGAATTGTCAATACGCGCCTTAGATGGTCTGCTTCGATCTTGGATAATATGTGAGGTGCTGCATCATCACCGCGCATACGTGACAAAGAAAAAGAGGGTGAGAGCCACCCCAAACACTCGATATCAACCGGTGGTTACCCCGAATAAAGAAGGCGAGATTTTTAACCACCTCATATATATATATATATATATATATATATATATATATATATATATATATATATATATATATATATATATATATTTTTTTTTTTACCTACGCTTTCGTAGATTGAGTTTTTGTAAATATCTTGGCACGCACAAATAGGTTATCAGTGTCCCGTTAACTTGCTAGCAGCGTCGCCCTGCCAGTTCTCTCTCCCATTACGGCTAAAACGAAAGCGCGGAAGGAGACGCCGAGTTGTTTACATGGGGCGCCCACCTTGCCTTTTCTTTTTTCCCGCGCTCCGGAGGAAGCGGAGAGGAGGAGAGGCCGGAAAGGAGCTCAATTTCTCGCGCTCTCCGATTGGTGGAGCGCTCGGCGGCGCGCAGGTGAAAGCGAGCGCGCCGCGATTTTCCATGGCGATTCCGTCGGCTCTTTTTGTTCTTTGCGCTCGGCTCGTGGAGGAGAGCGGCACTCGCGTGGCTGCCGTCGCTCGACGTGGACGCGTCGCCCCCCCGACTCGTCTGTCCCCTTCGACGCTCGTGGTGCCCCATTATTGCCCGCTGGATCGTCGTAGCCCCCTGACAGTGTCTCCACTCGAATCGGTGCCCATGTCAACGGCTCCAAGTCGTCGCTCGTCAAGTTTCCCGTGTTGACAGCTTCGTCGATTTGTCTCTCGTGGCTCGTTCTGATCGTGCCGGTGCTAAATTCACGTTACGCGTGTTGTTGTGTTTACATTTTTTCCCCCGTGCCTGTGAGTGGGTGTTTGTGTGCTGCCTGCCACCCGGCAAGCAATAAGATATAGAGGGAGGAGGAAAGTGCAAATACGGAAGTACCTGACATCGAACTTCTCCGTCGGCTCGACGTCGTTTTTTTACTTATTATTTTTTTGTCGCTTCGTTTCCGTCGCGACGAAATTCACGCCTGGAATTATCCTCGTTACCTTCTTTTCTTTTACTTTTTGGATGGTGACAGTTGTGTAGCGCGCGTGAATTGTGTCTGTGCGCGGATCTGTGTTTTGAGAGCCCGCGCTTACCGCCGGCCACGGCCGTCGTTGTTTACGAGGAAACGATCGGCCAGTCTTCATTTCGAAACCCAAGGGTCTCTCGGGCCCTAAACGGAGTGACACCCGAACGGCGGGCAGATGTCTCTAAGTACGGTGGTGGACAGTGGTCGCAAGATGAGTGGCGGCGGGGACTGCGATGTGTACGGTGACAATCGCGAGAAGAGCAAGTCCGAGCAACTGGCCTTTTTGCTCACCTTCCTCCACGGCAGGGGCCGCCTGTACGAGCTCTTCGGGCAGATCGAGAAGGAGTTCGAGTCGCTCTACGCCGAGAACCTCGCACGTGAGTTCCCTTCGCTTCTTCCGCATGCTAGCACGCTCGGTGGTCTCAGTTAAGGTTCCGCACAGCCCCGTTTTCTTACGTTACGAAAACTTACGTCTGTTTACTACACGACGAGTGACCGGTACGCGTGTGTGCTTCGTATTAAGCGTGGCTACAAGTTCAAGGAGATAGCCTGGCACGCGACGTTCGAGACACGAATGTTTCGGTGACTTACACGTAACGTACGAGAAAGCGCGAGGAACCGGTGTTGTGTGGAAGAGCCTTTAGGGCCATTCACTGACAAGGGAAAAACGCCAGGGCGTGTCATTCGAAGGCCCGTCCTCCAGCACGCGCTGTATGCCTTCCGCCGTACCTTGGCTGCTTGTGCGCACGCTCGGGGCTCACGAGACATTGAAGCGTTATGAAAGGGATAGAAGCTCGCGCTGGAGGCGAGAAAGGGCCTCTCCGCCGTTCTAACCCTGTCAGTGACTAGAAGGAGTTCTAGTTGGACCATACGCTGCGGATTGCGGGTCCAGGGGGCGCGTGCTCAATGCATGCTTCAAAGGAATGGCACGAGCTTCCGCTAGCAAGACGAAGCTCTAGCGAATACCGTCTACTAAAAGTCTCCACTATTGGTGGCTCCAGCGATATCGAAGGCACCTATGCTTCGTTTCAGCTTAAGTCCAGACGTAGCCGATGTTACAAGCGCGGGCATCTGTCCCTGAACAGTGCTTGCGCTGCACGAGCGCACCTATAGACGCTGAAAGCTCGGAGCTTGTTCTTGTAGCTTCTGCTACGCTCACACTTGAAGTGAAACGGTGTGTAGCTGCTCTAAGGGAAAGTTGTGGCGGCAGGCTCGCTCCGCAACCTTCTCGAGCGAATCGGATATTCACAGCGCCTGGCGGTCAAAACACGAAACCATTTTAAGAAAACTTAAGCTAAGGATCGGGAACACTTATTTTTTAACATTTGCTTTAAAACAATGACACTTTAAGTTGCTCAAAGTTTTGTCTGTCTGTTTTTGTTTTTGTGCGAACATTTAGGTACATTTGTTTTAATAGCAATCATGGGACAATAGCTCATTATGATGACGTGTAGAGTGTCAGTATCTAGCCTAAAGCTGTGTACAAATTTGATTTTATAAAGAAAAATAAAGACGTCATAGAGCCTTCTTTTTTAAAAGTCCTTTACCTGTTAAACATTTCAGAAAAACATATTAGGATATTGCAATTTCAAATATATATATCGCAAGTCTACGTATACTCAAAATAATACATAAGTGATTTCATTATGATTGAAAGGTTCTAAGTGCCAGGAACTGATTACATAAACTGTGAAGACAATTTAAAGTTGGAAAGCGAGAAAATGTATACTCTACAAATATCGTTTGCAATTCCAT
Organism: Ixodes ricinus; assembly: GCA_037355805.1. Taxonomy (NCBI): domain Eukaryota; kingdom Metazoa; phylum Arthropoda; class Arachnida; order Ixodida; family Ixodidae; genus Ixodes; species Ixodes ricinus. The sequence continues at coordinate 136,447 of JAZHYW010025869.1, read as the reverse complement.
GATATATGGCAAGAACATAGTTCAGGAAATATTCGTAGTCAATTAACTTGTCTTACACTGTCCTCAGTATGTTGTGACTTTTCTGACCTCTCTTGCACCATGTGCCGTCAGACGTCAGCATTAGCTGTTCCTCCCACGTTGGCATTTTGGTCTGAACAAGGTTTTGGTTAGCAGCTCCCGCGGTCATAGCTTCACTTTGCGCTTATACGCCTCCATCTTGATGCGGCACGTTTCGTCGAAAATGTCGAAAGAAAGAACCCACTCCGGGCACTTGCTCATTCATCTCAGTGCAGTTTGAGGGACGGACGATGAAAATACCTTTCGTTTCCATATGCCGACTCCCGAACGCGTAGAATTGCACTCGTGACAAGCGGGGCAGATCGCACCGCTCACGATGTCGCACACCACTGAACTGGCAGAGCCATAGTCACGTGTTCTGTGTTTGTTTTTGAAGGACGCGATCATCGTCGCTGTAGCGGACCGTCGATTGCGGTGGAACAGTCGCCGTTACCGTGGTTATATGTTTAGCAGGCCGCGGTAAACGTTCCCCGCTGACGCTCTCCGCTTGCGTTTGGGCCGCCTTTCTTGAAAATTGCGCTTGTTTGGGTAGTTTCGAACGCGAAAATCGTGCTTTTTAGTGTTGTCTATCTCACGTCGAATCGGAGGTACGCAGAAAGTGCTGCGGTTCAGCTAAAGCGACAGCCTCTCGAAGACGGCGGATCTTCGCGTAAACACTCTATTTTCGAGCACCTCGAGTCAGTAAGACACGTTTTTTTCCTAACATCTTGCTCGAATATTCTTTTGATTCTTTTTACTCATAAAAGTAGGATGTAAATAATAATAATAATAATAATAATAATAATAATAATAATTATAATAATAATAATAATAATAATAAAGCAAGTAAAAAAGAAATGTTGACAATTTCAAAATAAATTTGATTTTTCGACCCGCATCTCCTTTTAAAGTATACGATTCGAAAACACGCCATGAAAACCGCCATATACTCGCGGACAACCTTCTGTGAATTTGATGGGCGCACGCACGAGCGCCCATCAAAGCCGTACACGCCCACTCTCCGTTTCTGAAATGCCACAGCAATATGGCTGTGTTTCGGAGTAGCGACCCTTAATCCATCTGTGTTTAGAATCATCGTTATCAGTTACCTGAAGCTTTCATATGAAATCGCAAGAACCGGTTTTCCGTCCTCCAGAAATAATAATATAGTCCGCGAAAGAGCAAAACGATATCATCTGAGCTTTCCGGCCCCGTATCTAACAAAGCTCAGTTTCAGGTTTATTGATTTCTCTTCGTACAAGAAGAGAGGAAATAGGGGAGAAAAGGCAGTACAAAAGTGCTTGACAAAGCCCGCTCCCCTTCCCCCAAGAGAAGCAGACGCAGTCATCAACTCAAAAGACCAAACCTATTATACAATATATATTGAGAAAAACAATAACGGTATCTAGATACTGAAGTTAGCATGAGCTGGCGATTACAGAGCGTATGCTATATTTACTGGAAAGATCTTCGGGTCTAATTTCCAGTGATGTGTTTCGTAAATGGGTATTGACTTTCTCGTTGTTTATCTGATAAACTTTTTATGGAGAAAAAAAATAGTTTCAAGCCGGCACGAGCGGTATACGTATCATAAAATATTCGCCGAAGACAACTGAGCTTGCTACACGGGGGAATGTTATTTTCGTGCGGTCGGTTAGTCACTTACGTGAGGTTAACAACGAGAGGAGATTTAAGGCTATCTTGCTACTTAACCTGTCTGTTTTACGAGCTTGATTTGTGCGTTGGTGTGCATGCAAAATGAGGATATTCGAGCGCATAAAGATAAACTGGAATGATTATGTATCTTCCTCATGTATAATTACTGTTATCAACACGCTTGTTTTGTACTTAACTGGAATGCACCAGCGTTCTGTACCGAACTTCGAACTCATCTCCCTTTTCGTGAATGTTTGTTTGCTTTGGTTATTCGTGCACGAACGGCAATTGTGTGTGTTCGTGTTGTACAGCGTATTTTAATCGCTTTTATTTCCGAGTTGTTAAAGAACTAACCTCACTGTCACCTAAAAAAAAAGGTTTTGCATTTGACGCGTGTTTGATTCGATTGAACAAGAAATAACTGTTATTACCGGTTCCTAATGTGAAAAAGAGCATAACTCGGTGCTTGTCTAGATTCCTGCTTGGGGCAGCTCGGAACAACTCTGAGTGCGTGGTGCGAAAGCTCTCGCGCTGCAGAACCCAGGGATCCTGCGGTGGGTTCAGTCCCCATCCCTGCCCGTTTCGATCTGGATGAGCATCGTACCGGCGTGCGGTCTTGTATCACTACAGCGTGGTGCACGTTAATGACTCCGGGCTAGCAGTCGTACTACGCTGGCTAAATTTTTCATCTACAGCTGAGACACCAGACGGCCATTGAGGCTGACTAACTTCTGGCTGTATCAACATACAAACAACACAATTATTATTTGAGAGATCGGGGGTCTCAAAACCCCGAGCTAATACATTTTTTTTTTTAATTCGCCGGAGTGGGTTACATACCCGTTTTCGACTGCCTTTTGATTTGGTTCAGAACCGACGAAGCTCTCTCGGTCCGCGATCGTTAGCCTGAATTCTCGTATCTCTAAATTTTTGCTGCTTTTTTTTTTTTGTTACACACGATGATTGTACGGTTAAAAGGATTTTGCAGTTTTCAGAGTTCCAAGAATTCAGAGATTTCATTTGAGCGAACCCGGAGTCTTTCCGACTAGGACATAATTCTACGTGTTTCTGCTGTTACAGGCTTTCCTCGAAAGCATATACTTGCTCGTGTATGTAGTCGTCAAATCGGGGAATCGTCATGTCACGTGGTTGACGAATAAGCTAATCTTTATGTAACCTAGGTTGCTTTTTAATCAGCTGTGCTTGATTTTATATCTACGGCAGATCTTATTGGCTGGACAGATGTTGTACCGTTGGATGACGGATTCTCGTGTCGGATGGGTTGTTGATCGTTCTAAGTGTTGCTCCGTCTGGCGGTTTCGTACTTGCAAAGCCTGGCCCTTCTATGAACGACGGATTCATGTTTTATTTTTGGTAAAGGGAATACTGAGCTTATTTTGACGGCTTAAAAGTCTTAAAGTCCGAGGTTTTCCGAATAATCCGAACCAAAGGGGCTCTCACTAACAGTATAGACGCTTTGCAGCAGCTGTGCATGGGCGCCGCCATAAGCGACCTTCAGTTTTGTTTCCTCTTATTACGTTCGCTTAACGTCATCGTTGCCACAGCAGGACAGGTTTGCGACTTTAGGTGCTACTGTCCTCCCCCCAGAATAGGCCCCTGTGAGCTCATAAACGCCTGCTTCATGGCTCGGCATTTCGGTAAAACAGGAGAAGGTCGGCTATGGCGGCTCAATCTGGCTGCGTTACGATTCTTTTTAATTTTAAGAACATAGGGTTTGTTTCTGACTCTTTGACTAAAGTTATCTGACCTTCGTGATGGCATTTTTACCATGGCAACCTTAGGTTTGCTCGAAAATCTCAGACACTAAGAAATGCTTTAAAGTTTAAAGTTACGAGAGGAAGCAAAAACACAAAACATTTTCGCAAAAAAACAAGTGCATAGGCACAATTAGGAGGCCCACTTGTCTGCAGGGCCGGCCTTAACAACAGGGTCCTCAAGCATCCATGAGGAAGGAAGGAGAAAGAGCCAGCCTATAAGAGGCCCGCGTACGCTCGACGCCACACCGGGTTTACTCTGCTACGGAAGTGGCAGGTTACGTCTTTTGACGGCGAAATTGAGTTCGTCAGTGAAGCGTGTACACGTAACCTCCGACAGATGCGTTCGCTGCTGTCCATTAACTATGAACACGGGAAGGCCAGCGCGGCTCAAACCGGTCGAACCTTTCTACTGTGTATACTTGTTGGTCCCGAAAGAAACATTCTGATGAATTGTACGCCGCGTTTAGGCAGCGGCGGCGGTAGAGTTCAAAGAGGAAGTGGATTGGTTCATTTTTAAGGCCCTCTTACGCTTGTTGAGTTCCTGAGCGTTGAGGGCGACTGGGCGCTTAAATCACTGTAGCGAGGGCGGCTTGAAACTTCGAACGGAGCAGGATTGCTCAAATTAGAAATCGATGTCGACATCTCCTAGTTTCAAAAGAGGGGAGCTGCGGAGAATGAAAGACTTTCCAAGTTTCAGTCGAAGGAGGGTCGCATTCTTTGTTTTCCCCTGCTTAGCTTCAGTCAGCACGTCGAATCGGCGGCGACGCCCTCTGCGCAGCTTCGTTCTCTATCTTTGCGCTTTGGCTGCGTATTTTTAAAACCAGTCGCCGCGGAGTGAGCCAAGGACGCGCCACAGCTGACAGAAAATGCGTGGCGTGATCTTTCCCGGGGGGAGAAAAAAAAGATAGCAGCAGAAAGACAAAGATGTCTGACTACGGTGTAGAAGTCTCGCATTTACAGCGAGCAAAACGGCAATGCCGTGGAAAAAGAAATCTAAAACGAATAGACAGACATTCTGTACAACTACCGTGTTATTGTACCAGTTGGTAACACCGGCCGCCGCTCTAAACACAACTGTACGGGGACAAACGAAGTGGATCGCAGATGTGCATATCGATGTAACAAAAAGAAACCTTCTATATATGTGTTTGTACCGACCTTTTTCATTTTGTGCCTCGAGTGTTTATTAAAAATACCCTAAAGACCTATTCGGCATAACATGAGGAGGGATACTGTAGAGATTGACGAGGACCTTGAAGATAAACAAAGATGGAAGCATCAACCATGTACAAAAGAAATCGAAACCCTGCAACCCAAACCGGGACTTAGCTCAGAGTCATCGGGGATGTTTATAGCAGTTTTAGCGTTTCTAACTTAATGTAAATGTCGTCGAGCTGTACGAGAATGATAATATCGTAAGAGATTTCTGCAGCTCAGCCATGTTGAAGGGTGGATCGCATGCACAGTATAACGAAATGCTGACATTGACGAGAAATTTGAAAAGTGGTATGACCGGTCCTTGAACTCTACACGACGCTTATTCAGGGTGACTCCGGATTACACTCAAAACTGTGTGACCTTCGAATTGGTCGAAATTACCGACCACTAGGGAGCTGAAGGACCACCGTTCTGATAATTCCTCGGGCGCTTGGGGGATTGAACAAAGGGTCTATTGCTCTGGGATGACGTCGCCGATAATTTGCACTCTGCGTTTCGTATGTTTTCTTGTGCACTTTTCATAGACGTTTCCAATGCGTTTGAGACGGTAAATCATTCTATTGTGTTAAGTAAACTGTGCAAAACAGATCTTCCGCGGGCCTTTTTTTTTTTAAATCGCTGTTGGATTTTTTTTTATTTTGTCGATCACAGCCAGTGTTAATGGGTCTACGAACGAGCGCCCCTTGTTATCTCCGTACGGGTGTCCCTTAATTTGTGTCGTCGCCTTTTTTTTTTATTCATATGTTTATGTCGACGATTTTGCTTCTGCCCTTTCCGAATGTTCACGTTACCTATACACCGATGGTACTTTTCTCGGCATGTCAATTTTGACAGCGCATTAAACAGTTTGCAATCAGGTGCTAGTAAGGCTATTGACTGGTATACCTCCAATCATTTAAAGGTTGATTCGGCAAAAACTGATCTGATATGTTTTCGAAACCCATTAAAGCGAGGGTTTATCAACGAGCCTTTCTTCTTGCATAGTTAGGATTGTGCATGTTGCAAAACTGTATTCCAGTAGAGTGGGTTGACATCTCTAAGTACATGGGCGTCTTTTTCGAATCCGAGTTATCATGGAACAAGCAATTGGGCTACCTTTGCCGCGCCGCGTCTTCCGAAATGTGGCTTGTTTGTTGTACAATATTATAGATTTTTTTTTTTGCTTTTCCACGTTAAGAAGATGCTTCTTCACGCCCTGGAATACAGCGTTCTGAGATACGAAATGACGGGGCTCGCACACAGTTGGGGCTGTGGCACTCGAAAGTGAATAGTGTTTTGAAATGTATTTTGAAATGTGTCACATACAAATCTGTTTTTCGGATAATACAAATATTTTCCGCGATTTGGATATGCCTGATTTTGATTAATTATTCAGACAAGCAGTGGCAATTTGTTATTTTTGGTCTGATAACTGGAAGGTTCCATATGAGCCATCTCATATCCTCAGGCAGACCGACCATTTCGAAACGCCGCGATATTTCACTAAGTACTGGAAGAGAACTCGGGCTTAATATTTACCCGATATTTTAAATTGCTTTGTGGACTCGTTTTTTTTCTTCTTGACTTCAGGACGGAAGTAAAAAAATGACTTCGCTCACTTATGTCGGACTCAATGTAGTTTTCATTCCCTTTTTTTTCATAGTGAGTTTCTTAAATTTTGGTTTGAGTGAGTTTCTATAATATATTTTCACGAATGACAGCTGAAGAGGCAAAAGAAAACGAAATGAACTAAAGATTTAATGGGTACGAACTTGTGCCAGAAACGAAAAAGAGAAGAAGAGACGTCGAGAAAGCAGCAGCGAGCGTCGACGGCGGTAGCAGCAAGCGACGGTCGGTCGGCGTAACAGCTGGCTATTGCGAGAGAGAATCAGTGAATGAATAGCCAATACGGCGCAACCGTTTTTCGGCGGCTGAGTGCTAAGATATTAGTGAGTTTTAGTAATGCGTATACGAGCGAACGCAAGCCCTGTGCGTTTGCCTTAGCGTTGCCTGTTCCACACTGCGCGTGCGCGGAGCCCAAACTGCGGCCTTGGATTGGCGCATGGCGACTTCGCGCATGTTCAGCGTGGAGAACGCGACGGAAACGCACAGCGCTTGCGTTTGCTCGTATACGCAATACTAAAACGTAGCTATTAAGGGATCTCGTCTTAGAGAGCACCCGACGTACGTTACGAGTTTCTTATAATAGGGAGTTTTAGTTGATCGTTCCGATGACTCCGATAACGATACCTGATGCTCCGCGGACGCCTTTGCTCATGCAACATGTCGTTATCCGGATCGTTATCGGAGGCATCGCAAGAGATGAGCACTGTATTGGAGGAATGAACGACTGTCTAGCGGTGATAGGGTGTATGTTTCAGGACAAGAATTATGCATATTTTAACTACCCCTAGTCCATTGGAATGCGCCGAGAAATAGGGGAGAGGGGACGAGAGCACGCGGGGACGTCAAAACGCCGAGCTCTGGTACGAATGATTAGTGGGTAGAACTAAAGCTAGGGGGGGAGGGGCTGCCTTTAGGCTCTGTTGTACTCCGACGTTGAGCGAAGCGAACGCATCGTAGCACAGATCGCGCGCGTTTCATTGGTCGGCGAGTAGAAACTCGATATCTGCGACCAATGAGTATCTGCGTGTGCAGCGCTACGGCGCGTTTGCTACGCTCGACGTCGGAGTATACACAGAGCCTTTTGTCGCCACTGCACTCGTCGAACGTGTTCGAATGGGAGAGCCAAAGGCCGGACTAACGCTTTCGACGAGTGCGGTGGAGACAAAGGCTTTAGGTCTACCCACTAATCATTCCAACCAGAGCTCAGCATTCGGACGTCCCGGAGCGCTCTCATTTCCTCCTCTCCCTCAGTTTCTCGGCGCATTAATTTTGTCCCACATCTCTCCATGCCTTGCGCATTTAAGCCACTTAATTAATGATTGAGTAAACCCAAAGAGATAAAAAAAGCTTAACTGTCATTCTAAAATTAATCTGTCTCAAAAAGAAAAAAAGTCCATCTTTTAGCGGAACGTTACAAAGTTTTTCCTTCGTGTGTTGAATTAAATAAAACCATTAAAAAGCTTTATGTTATTTATTAGGACATGCACGTTTCAAAAGTCAAAATTACCGTTTCTTCCTTCAACAGCCGACTCTCGTAAGGAGTACTTCGCGCAGCGCATTAATAATACGCAAAACGTTTTTTTCCGTTCTTTTTTTTTTAAATGTGACAACGATTACAGACATTTGTCGAATTCTGAGCTCTTCCTGCACTCGGTGAAAACTTTCCGTGCCGATTCAGAGAAAGTACCGAATGAGCGTGCGTAGCTTTTGCTGTGCTGTCTCTGAATATTTTTGTCGATATTTTCAGTAGTTTGTGTTTTTGCTCTTTTCAATGTCGGCTGGTAGAGCCTTCGAAGAAAACTCGCCGAAGACACTGAAGACATCTTACGTGTGGGAATGCTCAAGCCGGTGAAATGTTTTCGAGTAATGTCTCTACACGTATTAAAGTTGTTTCTGCCGGTATTGTATTCGGTGTGAGTGTGTATTCGGTGCACACGGCGCTCCGGTGGTGACATCACGCTTCCCCATTGCGCAGGCGCGGCGACCCCGCCGGCTTCACGGCTTTTGCGACGAAGCATCTGCGTTTCTGTGCTTTTCTTTGTGTTTTATTTCTGAGGCGCGTCCGCTTTGACCCTGATGGCGCGTGCTTGATGCCGTATATTTGTGGTCATCTTTCGGGCACAACGCCGGTACCTTTTCCTTAATAAATAAAAATAGACCCTGCGTGCTGAAATCGTTGTCTGCTGGGCTGCGGGACGTGTTCTGAGCAAGCGCAATAGCTCTCTTCTTCGATACAGACGGCGCGCATGCGCAATACCTCCTAGATAGCAAAGCCGGAGCGCTGATAGAGATGTCGTCATCAGCGAAGGCCAAGGCTGGTCACAGATTGGAAACGAGTTCTGCGTCAATGTTCTGCTCAAACTTGACTCGAAGCCGAGTGCTGACACAGCACTCGTTTCCAATCTGCGTCCAGCGTTGGCCTTCCAACTGCGGGCACAAATAAAGTGTGTTCCAATCCAATCCAATCGCTGGTGACGCTAAAATGTCAGCACTACGGCGTTGACTTCTAGGCGGTGTTGGCATGCGTTCCCTATGTTTCTCCTCTTTCTAATGGTTTAATTTTCAATGTGAAATAAACATTATTATTATTATTATTATTAAGCCAACAACACGTTGAAGTAGTACGATGACTTGGCATTTTTTGTTTGTTTGTCTGGGTGATAAGCGTTGGAAAGGTGTTTCATGCTTTTCGTGGTAGCCTAGCAATTAGTTTGAAGTTCCCATTCATTTTACTTCGCGCACCGTCCGAACAATAGAGGTGTCCTGGATTAGAAGCTTCGGAGTTTTTCCTTCTGGCACTTGCATCTCGGCGTCTTCCACGCGTGCAACCGAATGTCCTAATGAGACGGAAGTTGGCAAACGCCGCTATTGATACAAAGTTGCGATAAAAGGCTCGAGATGTGCTACTCTCTTCGTATTGGTTGAGTTGTAGCTGACTGTAGTGTATACCGTAGTTTTTGGACCGTAGTCCGAAAAAGAAACGTTTTTTTTTCTTTTTTTTTTCTTATATAGACCGCCCCGTAGTCTGGACACATCGTCCGCACCTGCGCCTATTTCGCGCGTAAAAAATTCTAATTCAAACCACACGTTGAAAAATATATACTTACTTTGTTAGCTCACGATCTTGTACTATACATTATCATTAACATACATGAGAGTATGTTAATGATAATAAACATACTCTCTCGTGATATGACAATGATATACACACTTCGTCACGTCTCGCCATAATAAATAGCGTAAAAAAAACACGAAAAAGAAAAAAAGAGGTTGTCTGCACCGCGTAAAATGTCTTCTTTTAAACATGTATTCGCGACACCAGCAAAACGGACGGCAGCAAGCGGGAAAACACTGACTGGACGGAGCTTCCTTTCGCAATTTCTGCTCGTCTCTTTTCCGTGATTTTCTGTTGTCGGCGGTTGGCGGGATGGAACAGTTGTACCGGTGGCTGTCGTTACTGTCGTACCAGGGTGTTGCCCGTCACTCTGAACGCAATCTACGCAACCGCGTGAACCAGGCAGTCTGCGTTTATCAACTTTTATCGGCACCGTAGAAAGACAGTACGCAGTCCTTCCATCGCTTCCCGAAGCAGGTCGAGCCTCTGGAATTAGCTCGTTTACGCCAACACATCGGCTCAGGTTTGAAACATTCGTGACGAAATATTGTGACAAATAATTTTGAGTCCAATGCTTGTCTGCTGAAAGCCAAGCTTCGTGTGCGTAGCTGTCAGGTATAGCATGGCACGACCTGGTTTAGGCCTCCGTATTTGCCCGATAATGGCGACCCCTATAGGTTGCGGGAGTCGCGAATAGCCCGCGGGTAAAATACGATACGTCCAGCCAGTCGGAGTTTCAACACGGTTTACACATTGGCATACTACAGCTGACTGAAGCAATTTAACTGAATTTGTCGCCAAGATCTATAGAAACGAAGTGCTCCGAAGTTCGGCAGTTCGATGCGGCCTACCTCATTAACTTGAGTACGTCACCGTTCATTACTCATTTCGGAAGATAGGAATGCCAAGATCGGTGTATTCTGGACTGGGAACCAGCTTTTTCCTGCGGCAGCTGCATTTAAAATCTTCGGTGCCGGTTGAAGTAATCACTCGTGGTTCATTGGTCAGTGTACGAGTACGTCCACAGGATAAACGGCATCAGAAAGGCGCGCGTCAGCTAACAAACCCCTTGCGAAAGTCACGTGTCGATTATTATGATGTCGGAACCACTGTACAATGGCTGAACAACCGATATCGTGGAAAGTGCAAGTCATTTCATAAAATAGCGAAGGTCGGAGCGCGCCCAATGTTAAGAGCCGACGAGCTAATAAAGCAGTGTTGAAATTGAAACGTCACCGCGCCCATCACCTTTTTCTGTGGGTGTGTTTTGCTCTAATCCAAACAAACATACAAAGTGTGCCTTGACTTTGCGGTTTTAGTCCGCCATTGTGCAGGGTTTCCACAATTGCCTCAGGGGTGGTCTTTCGAAAGGGGCCTATACGTCCGAGCTAGGCTTGCAGTGCTTAAAAACACGCTGAGGCATGCTGCTCCTCGAAAATATCACTACTCATAGCTTGTCTGAACTCGAGTCTGAACATGGTTTCCCCAGTTAAAACAACAACAATAAATAAACGCGCACCGATATTGTGTTTTGCACCACAAAATCCGTAATAATAATAATAAAAAAAACGTCCGTTTTTTTTGTGGTGCGTTACTAATCTTTCCCCTTTATGTGCTGAATTAAGATACCTGCGTGTCCTTCAACGATCCGTTATATGTTTGTTTTAAAGCCATACACGTTTAAAACACTTTATTTTTTTTTCGCTGCCCATTTCGCTTCGTAAAACTCCTTTGTTCCGCGTATCATCTCTGCTCAAAACTTTGGCCTTTTCTTGAGGATGACAGCGAGCATAGTGTAGTGTATTGTACAGTGCGCAACACTGTTAGCGCGAACACGACTTCAGCGATTTTTCGCATTTTACTTCGAAAGAGTCGGTACTGGCGGCCATCATCACTATGGTAGGTTTGAATGATGACAGTCATTCAGTACTGAATTAAAAAATATATATTTATATATAAATATATATATATATATATTGAGAGTAAACCGGCAGCGGCTTGTTCGCGCTAACAGTGTTGGGGGAATGCACCTGCCGTCCGCCTCCCTGGTTTGAGTAATAGAGAGTTTTAGTAGAGCGTACGCTAAGGATTGCGGGCCTTGCGGGCGCGTGCTCAATCCATGCTCGAAGTGACGGCACGAGCTCCCGCTAGCAACGCAGTCCTTGCGTATACGATCCACTAAAACTGTCTAAAACCGTTCTTCGGCACTTACGGGGACACGAGCACGGGGATATAGATCTCTATATAAGAAGTCCCAGGGGGAATATCTACGCAAACGGCGTCGCCGCTACGTCCCGCTGCTTTCCGGGTGTACCGCGGAGGCCCAAGGTCGTTGCTCGCGTGGGCTCCTCGGAATTGTTTTCGTCCCGAACGGAGAGCGGGATTCGTGTTCCGGACAGCCCTCCCCCTCTACCTGCGCCCCCTCTCCCCGTGTTGTTGTTTCGAGGACGGGGTTGTTGCACTGGAACGCGGCCCCCGGGCGATCGAACGTCGACCGTGGTGCGGTGTGCGGCGTCCGCGAAACGAATCGCCACTCGACGTCGACGTCCCCGCATGCCGCCACCCGTTTTCGTGCAGAGCGCAGGGAGCCCCACCCCCCCTCCTGGCCGCTGAAGGTGTACACCCCGTCGCTTGGCGGAGTGGGACCCGTTTAGCACTTGCGTGCTGGCGGGTGGCGGTAACGCGTTACATGTAGCGGTGTTACCGGGAGCGGTTTGCGTTTTTCGGTAAAATGTAACGGGGAGTTTTAGCAGGCCGTTCCGATACCTCCGAGAACGATAACTCCGATAACGATACGACGCGCACGCAAGGGCGTCGGCGGAGTATCGGGTGTCGTTATCGGAGTCATTGAACCGATTTACTCAAACTGAAATTAACGGTACCCTCGTTCTTTTTCTCAAAACAGTAACAGGTAACGTACTTCCGTTATTCTTTTGAGTAGCGTGTTTTTCTCGCTATACTCCGCTGCCGGAATTTCGCGAGTTTGAAGAGAATGCCATTTAAGTTTTTGGGGTGTTCTCAGGCGGAAAATCAGCCCAAGTGTCTCGAACCACTGGAAATTGGGGCTGTGCAAATATCGCTCCGAATCGAATAGCGCAGAGTCATCTGCAGAAGGAGTCGGTGCACCGTGACTCTCCTTTGCACTGTGGCGGCTATGAGTGATGCAGCGCTGTTCGATTCTATTCGCACACGTGGCAACCTTTGCGCACTCGCACGCTTCTCCGCTCTCGAAGGGTCTTGTGACATTTACTAATTAATTTAATTGTCTTCAATGACTCCCAGCAAGTCTCTAATTGTAACCATAGTTCTTTGCTATATACTAATGAAGAAACTTAATTTTAGTTCGAATCTAATTAGGACTTCGTTATCCGAGACGCTAGGCACCTGTCTAAATGAGCCCTTTGGCTATGTCTAATTACAAAATCTTTATTTGTGTGTGTGTGTGCATCTCTTACAAAAACAGTTCTCAACATTCTTTTTAATTTTTTTAGACTTCTTATTGACTTTCCGGGATCCTACTGAATTCCTTTTGAAACGCACTTTGTTTTGATTATTATCAAAAAACTTTCAAAAGAAAAAATATTAAATATTTTTTAGACTTATATATATAAAAAATTAAAAAGAAGTTGTAATGACGTTTTTCTGTAAGTTATTTTCTAAAAAAAATTCTAAAGGAAAAAAAAGATTTTGTTTTGTAGACTTATTGATAAAAAATTAAAAAGAAGTTCTAACGACGTTTTTTTTGTAGGTTATTTTCTAAAAGGAAAACTTGTTGACATTATTTCTTCATATTATTTTAAAAAAAGAGAAAAACAATTTCTTTTATTTTATATGGCCCGCGGTCGTGTGCGGGGTCCGGCATGACGGCGATGGATATATTGGTTCTACAAATCCCTGTAAAAATGTTTTTTGACTTTTTATTGAAAATGTGTTGGCTTCTTGTTTACTCTGATTACTTTATTTTGACTTTGACTTCCTGTTGACATGGTCAACAGAAAGTTTATTGATTCTGTGTTGAAACTTTTTGATGATTTTCTTCTGCCTGAGTCAAAAGAAAAGCTGTTGACTTTCTATTACCCCTACGTTGATCTTTTTTTGCTGACTTCCCGTTGAAAGTGTCATCAGAAATACTGCAGACGTTCTGTTTACTTCGTGTTGAAAATATTCAGTTGACTTTCTGTAGCCAGTGTCAATAGAAACGCTACAGACTTTCTGTTGACGTTTTATTGAACATGGTACATCTAGACTAAATGCCAAAAGTCACTAAGTTTCTCAATAGTCTCTGAGAAGTTGAGAACCGTAGAGACGAGCTTCAGTTCTTCTGCCTCCAGCGCGAGCCTTCTATCCTTGACAACGCTTCGACGTCTCTTGCCCCTCGAGCTCGAGCGCGCAGTCAAAGCATGACGGAAGGCATGGGGCGCGTGCTGGAGGCCAAACGTCCGAAAAACACGCCCTGCCGTTCTCCCTTTCTAAGTGACTATCGTGACTTTATTGACCCCATTCAACTAGTCAACTACTAAAGTAAAGCAAAATGACTATTTTAAAGTGGAGCAACCGCCTTTACTGGCTTCGTCCTGAGTGGTGCTACGCACAGAAGCGATAACATTTGTTCTAGGAGCCGTTTCTGTGGATGTTGTTTTAGCGACTACGCGGAATTATTATTAGTTGTACCAATGCTTTTTAGTAAGAGATGGAGTCCACGAGCTTCGAAACACTGTCTTCCCTTTGACAGACTTTCGAGAAGGAGATCGGACACTTGGAACCTTAGTAAGTGCTGAGGTGGTCACCGGCCAAATGATTGCCTTCAATATGTAGGCTATATAAGGCTCTGGAGCAGTTACCGGGGCTGTGATTCTGGTGTTGAGTGTTTTATGATGTTTGTGTTTTTTTCCAATGCTTATATGTGGGATGTGTATGTACAGTCGGGAGCAAAAGTTTGCGGGCGCGGGAGCGCCAGCCGAAAAGACTGGCTGCGCCTTCTCACGGCGCGTTGCCGCTCTCAAGATTCACGCTTTGCGCATGCGCTTCCTTTCTTGTTCGCAGTCATGCTTTTTTCGCTCGATTCCGTTCGACGTCCACGAGATAACAGGGACTGGCGCAAGGTGCCGCTAAACGTCATCTGTAGCATGCGCGAGCTCCGTCACCCATCACGGTGGCTGAGGCAGACGCGCGGAATGGTGACTGTCATTGCGGCACCTTGCGCCGGACCCGGTTATCTCGTGCACGTCAGGCGGAAGTAGAGCAAAAAAGACATGACTTCGAGCACGAAAGGAAGCACATTCTCGAAGCGTGAATCTTGAGAGCGGTCGCGCGCCGTCAGAAGGCGCAACCAGTCATTTCGGCTGACACTCCCGCGCCCCGCAAACTTTTGCCGCCGACTGTACCAAAGGGACACTGTTTCCTAACTGAAATCAAAATAAATATTAAAAAATAGTGTCTTTTTTTAAACGTTAACCTGCGGTTCTGTCAAAAGGAAGTCAACAAAATTTATGTAAGGAGGAATTCTAAAAAATGTATGTAAGAAGGAATTCTAAAAATTTAAGTGGCCAATCTTAACTAGGAGTTAAACAAGTTGTCAAAATAAAGTCTATAAAACATCAAAAAGGTTTAAAAAGAAATTCAATACGATTCCAAAAAATTTTCAACAGAAATTCGAAAAAATTTAACTACAAATTTTAGTAAGGTTAGGGGGGGGGGGTGAGGGTGTGGGTGGGTGGGGGGGTTTGGGGAGGGGGGACGCATACTTTTCGCCGGAAAATGTTGGCGGGCGTCCAGTCAGACACTGTATAAAGTTGGCACTGGCTCAGGGCGACTCTTTTGCCATGCGACCGGTTGATAGTATTAACGCTTTTAAAAACGGCAGCTTTCATTAGTAGTGTATTCAAATATTGGAAAGGGAGAGAGAAAGAGAGAAAGAAAGAGAGAGAGAGAGAAGCAATGTCTCGGTGACTCTTTCGCCTGAGGGGCTTTGACCTCTGATTGTTGATCTTCACAAGGTGCCAACGCGAAAGCTTAATTAATTTGTTCGCACCGATAACAAGTTTTAATTAAATATACTCGAGGGGATTATAGCTTCATTCGACGCGGAGGACTGGTAGAAAAAGAAAAGGACCAAAGATTTATATACGCGTCGGCACCCTGACAGAAAAATAATCTTTGATCGATGGGGTTTGCTTAGCTTGTCGTCGGTTCCGACACCGTGGGAAAAGCAGAACAAAAGTTGCAAACTATTTTAATCTAGGTACATTTTCGAGTGAGGAATCCGTTAGCACTGAGTTGCTCCGCACCGAGTAATCCTCGGTTAACGCTATTTTGTTGTAATTCTGATAGGCTTTTTTAAAGAACACTTAAGTGCATTTTATCCTGTCTTTAATTAATGTGTCTTAGTATTTCGAGAAGAATCGGTGAGTTAAAATTAATATATATATATGTATTTTTTGTGCAAATCTTAGACAATCGTTTTTATGAAAAAAAAAGGACTTTCTAAAATTAAAGTGTAAAAAAAAGGGAAATATTTTTATCATTTTATTTTTGATCACTCGTCGAGTGAGTGCACAACAGTCGACTGTACCCACACACGCGTTCAAGTGATTGTCATAGACGATTGCAAACAAGGCACCGGACTGCCGCCATGTTCTCACTCGTGTGAGCAAGTACGTGCAAGTGCAAGCGTGCCAAAGCTACCTCCACGCGCATGCTGCACGTGCTTGCACGCACGGGGCACCAGTCGGGAACCCATGTTTGGAATTCTCTCTAGAGCGTTGCCCCGCGCATGCCAAAGGCGCGAGCTATTGGCTTTGGATGAAGCTTCGGCGGCTGCACGAGCGCTCGTGCAGCGAGTGCTGCCGTGAAGGCCCTGAAGGCTACCCGCTCGCTCTTGCAGAGCCATCGCAGTTAGTCCATGCTAAGGTATACGTGAAACGAAGTATAAACCCTTTCATTGTTTACAAACTTTCCGGCTTGCGATAAAAGCAGTAGAGCGGCGCGTGCTCGTCACTTCGGCGAGCTAAGGGAGCATGTGCCGAACGTACCGGCAAAGAGCTCAATTGAATAGTTAAGCTGTTTTAAGTTGGCTGTAAAGTAATGATGGGGATATTTGGACAGTGTTTTATGGGGAAGGAAAAGCGGGACTTGAAATCAGTCAATAAAACGGGCTGGGCCTTCCGCAAACAAAAGAAAGTAATTGTTTTGTATACGGAAGGGATTCTATATTATTTATTTTTTGGTCTTTCATGAATATAAACATATTTTAATATCGTATGCGTCCAACAAGTGCATTTCTGAAAACTCTCCACCATTCCGCGAATTCTGTTCGTACGGATACAATTACCGCGAATTCGAGTTCTGCTAGTAATAAAATAAAAAAAATAAAAAAATGAGTGAAAAAAAAAGGTACGAGATTTGGCAAAGTTTTATATTCCTTAAAAAAAAGATCTTTAATATCTTTCTTTTTTTTTAGTGGGGGGGGGGAGGTTAAGTCTGAGTTTGTAGATTTTCCATTGTGTACATATGATGACACGTGATCGTTGCGAAACTCCTAGACCGGGGAACGGAGAAAGTGGACAGAGCACACAAAGCTGTCTGAGTCAACCAGTCGCATGTGTGACCGATCCCCCAAAGTCTATGGAAGGGAATAGATTGCGCTCTGACGCTCTTTTCTCGGCTCTGGTGAACACGAAGGCAATAGCTGTCTCTTTTAGAAAATTAAATTCTTCTCCCGCTCAGAATTCCCGGAAAACACTCGAAACGTACGCGTTTCCACAGTTGGCACAATGGGGAGTTCGGTGAAGTATATATGTGTGGCATTAGGGAGTTTTAGTTGATCGTTCCGATACCTCCGATAACGATATGATGCACGCCCAAAGGCGATCAGCGCAAGGTATCGGTTTTAGTTATCGGAGCTAAAACTCCATTTTAGTCGGTTGGCCAAAGCCACTCGCGCTCTGCAGCGTACAGTCGCGGACGATAGGATAAAGCCCAGGCGAGCGCGTCTTCCGGACACCATTGGTGCTGTCCAACGGAAGAAAGCTGAGTCATCATCGAAGCTTTGTGGGAACAAGCGGCCTTTCAGCAGCTGTTCGGCTTGTTATCGTTACTCTCCACTTGGTCAGCGAACGATTGCTGACTCAACACCGATGCTAGTAGGATAGTACTCGTTGAAATAAAATAAAAACCGCTTATCGTAATTTATACGTGAACGTATTGTCAGACGCCCAAAAAACTGATCGCTCAAACTGGCGACCCGATGGATCCAACTAGTGCCACTAAATAAGCTACGCTTCGGAGCTTTATCTGAAATCGTAGAAAACGCTTTTCTGTCCCCCACGCGACAGAGCAAAGCAATATTACACGAGCTTCCTAATACCGAATCTAATACTGAGGAAGTCGCGCTTTTGAATCATGACGATCGGCAGTTGCGTCTGCTCTGCTCAAGCACCGAGATGGCGGCGTCCACAACAATATCGGGGAACAGAGTTCCGATACTCTAAGCGGAGCTCATTTAGTGGTTCTAGACCCTACCACGCTTGAGTTTGACTTCTGTCGCGGACTATATATGGCGAGCAAGTCTTTTAAATCCGTCTATGGCTCATTGGAATGCAAACAGAGGCACGCCAATCAAAGGGCAACGAACACGTAAAGAACACTCTAGGACAAGGCAGCCAAGCTCGTGTCTTCATAGTTTTTGGTCAAGCTGGGTTCAAACAAACGCGCGTGAGCGTATTTGTGAGATAAACAAACGCTCAAGGTGCGCGAGTAGCAGACGAATAACTTGCACGCCGTATGCTCAGCGAAATCAGCATTAGGGAGGTTTAGAATAAGGAGCCCTAACGTTAGGGCTCACCTAAGAAATAAGAGCTCACCACTGCGCATGCGCCGAGCCCCAGTCTTGGGTGGGCGTTCGCCCCAGAGCTCGAGAGGCCCACTAAAGGGTAACTGCAAAGAAAAAAGAAATGTATTTTTAAACAGCCTAATTGGGACAAGCATGTCACAAAACAAATCTTCCGCGAAAAAACAAATTTTTTTTTCTAGCAATATTCACGCCACAGGACTAATGTAGTCGGAGTCACAACTTCTTCACATTTAAAACTCCCGCTCTTTTGACGCGCGGGAGTGGCTGTTATACGTCACTCCGTGACGTATAACAGCCACTACGTGACGTAAAATACCAACTTTGTGGCGCGCGATTCAAAACGGGCGAAATAGGCGCAAACTAAAATCAGTCTGGCAGAATAAATACTGTTGCAAAAAATTTTGTTTTTGGCGGAACAATTGTTTTGTGACATGCTTGTCCCAACTAGGCTGTTTAAAAATACACTTCTTTTTCTTTGCAGTTATCCTTTAAGGCAAACAAACATGGCGGCATCCTGCAACGCTCACTTCAGAACAGAACCATAATGATCGCTGCACTGTTAAGCACGTGCGTTCATCGGAAATGAATGGTGTAGCAGTCAGTCTTTCGCTCGCCTCACCTCACTTAAAGCTAATAAAGTTCTTGGCAAATAAATAAATAAATAAATAAAGAGTTAGAGGTGAATTTTAGAGTACCTTTAACCCGTAAACCTGAATATCCGGTTCGTTTTCTGCGAAGGTGCCACTAAACGCGAGAAAACGCGAAAAACCTGCGACCAGTCGTTACGCGTCATACTGGGATCTTTCGGCCGCCGAGCGCGTGTCGGTCGTATGGGCAGCGCGTGCAACTGCAAGCTGGCCAGTATGTATATTCCCCCGCACTGACACCAGTCGTAACGTCTTTTTCTATTTTTTTTTTAATATAGCAAGAGTGGGCGTACATAGTACATAGCTTTGATAAGCGCTGGAGATGCGCGCGATCGGAGATTTCGAAAACTCTGGATATGACGTCGCGCTCCGGGAAGGAGCGACTTGAGCCGTACTCTAAAAATGATTTTCTGCAACCTCCGCGTATCGTATTAAAAAAAAAAAAAAAAAAATATATATATATATATATATATATATATATATATATATATATATATATATATATATATATATATTTGTGATTTTGGATGCCAAATAAAGACAATGTGGTTTTCCACAAATACATAACCGTTTCAGTTTCCCTTTAAATGACAATATATGAGCGATGATCCCACCTTTTTTGTTTTCAAGGTACTCTTTTGATTCTGGCCGTTCTGGGAGCCTAAATGGATGCGGTAATTGTTGGCATGACAGCGCTTCGTGAAGGAAAACGACGAAAGCGCATATATACAGGTTGTTTCCTTTTAAGCTTAACAAATTTGTTTGAACAAATTAAAAAAAAAAAAACAGTGAAAGCTACATTAATGCGGTTCGTGCCGGTGTGTTATACGTCAAGGGGACATAATACGGGGGGCTAATCGTCACGATAAGTCGGCTAATTAACTAAAACTTGTTAATTAACTTTTTAATTTGAACAAGAAAAAAGGCATATATGGTTCCAATTACAAACTTGCTGAGCGTCATCGAAAACCACTGAACCAGTTATTTTTAGAAATACTTGAGAGCGTAGGACGCGCGGTAGTGCGCTAAAGGTACCACTCGCGCAGCAGGTACAAGGATGGAGCTATGATAACAGACAGAAAAACCGCGCGGGCGCTTTATCGCGCCGGTATAGCCTCGAAGTCTTTCTGATATTGACGGATTTAGTGGTTTTAAATGACGCTCAGTAAATTTCTAATTATAATCAGGCTGTATAATCAGGCTGAAAACAAGGCCAAATTACCTGCGCTTTTGGCGCTACTCGATCAATCCCATTACCTCGAAGCGTCGGCTGCGTCTGACTTGTACTGAAACCAATTTTAGTACCGCCCTCTTTAGGTTTGACGAAGGTTATCGCATGCACCTTATCATAATCATTCGGGCAAATAATGGCAATCAACCCCCCCCTCCTCCCTCCCTCCCTCCCCTCGGTTTAAAGCATCGATAAAACTTGCAGTAGCAACTGTGGAAGCGCGTTCTTAAAATTATCATCTTTTCCCCCGCACCATACGCGAATTATCTTTGGTAAACTTTGATTTCGAACGTGGATAGTCGGGAAGTCCCCAGCCTCCATCTCTTTCCTTCGACTGGTTGTTGTTCGGCGAGCAGCCTTGCAGGAAGATTAGAGCGCGGAGTCGACTTTGGTACAAGAATGGAGAGCGTACGGGTTGAGCAATGCTTGGCGCCGTGTCTGTGTGCCGCCACACAAAAGATACCGGTTTGGGGTGCTCACAACAGCTTCCCCATAAACAGACACCTTATAGCGGCTTTGTGCAGACTGGTTCTGGCTGCTTGTGTAACATATCGCCCTCCTCTCCGATTCTCCTCTCCGTCTCAGCTTAAGCGAGCTGAGGGAGCCGAATAAAGAACCAATGAAGACAATCACACGAGAGCGCTTTATAGGGCGCTTGAATTCACTTGAGATATAGTAGTCCTTTTTATGTAAACCTAAATGTAGACCAGGCACGCAGCCAAAATTTTGTTTCGTGTGGGCCGCCCATGACAAAATGCTGTATGAGGGGAAAGGGGAGAGGAGGCCCCAGCAAAATGGAAGATTTCGGGTGAGGGGGGGGGGCGCTAAACACCGTGACCCCCCCCCCCCCCCCCCCCGGGCTACGTGCCAGATGTATACTCTGTTTCTGGGGATTTGTGTTACGAGGTCTGGTGTTGTGCCGGGAGGTGCCAAAATGCGATCACTCCATGCCCTGTTTGACGCTAATAGAGGGATGGTGTGATAACCGAACGACAGTAACTTCATGGTGACAACGTTGCATATATCGTGCCTGAAGATGGAGTTGGTTCAAATTTCTGCCGGGATCCACCGCTCTCGGCTTTCCAAGGTTGCACATGTTGTCTACAGGCGTCCTCGGGCCAAATATATGTGTACAAAGTGTCCCCGAACAAAGTTCTTCGTTTCCGCTTAAGTCCAGACGCAGCCGACGGTATACGAGCTGACGGGACCAATCAGACACCGTGAAAAACGCACCATCGTACGTCTTCTATCATTGCTGAGCTAATCGTAAACAGAAAAGACCTAGGGACTTGCGCTTTTGACGCTGTTTCATTGATCCCATTAGCTCGTAGCGTCGGCTGCCGCTGGACTTAAGCTGAAACGAAGTATATTTTTGTTACACAGCAAGAATAAGCTACGCATCGCCGAACGCTGAGACGTCTCTGCCCCAAACATATAGTTCTAGCGATCCTGACCAGATGGCAAAGTTTCAGAACTGAGCGTTATCATATTGAAAAGTTATCAGCGAGTTTGTTAAATTTTCGGTGGGAAAATGGGGCCGTTGACAGCTCACGAATACTTGGGGATGAATGGCGTCAACTACCGCGGGACTGCCGTGTGTTTCAACACGACAGTAGAGGGAGGCAACAGCCCTTGACCCCGGGAAGTCAACAGGGCAATAGGGAGTTTTAGCGAGTCGTTTTTCGAGCACACGGTTCCGAAATCACGAACGGTGCAGCTGGTCCGTTCCGTGAAACCGTACGTGAAATTTGACATATTTTAGCGAATCGTGAAACTGGCACAACCGTGTAAACGATGATGATGATTGTGTTTGACCGGTGGCGCCATCTTCTAGTAAACATGTGAAACATTCTGCAACGTGTAAATCCGTGGCGGCTCGTGTTTCCGGCGTACGACTGATGTAAACAAGACGGCCGACGTAACATTTGCCGGTCGGAATTTCAAGAACTGCGAAGCTAGATAGAGTAAAAAGTATCTGAACGACCGTAAAGGTATGTGGTGTGTCTCCGTCATCTTGAACTTGAACGATCGTTCACGTTGTGTGCCGTCGAACCAAATCATTTCGTCTGCTCGCGGTCGCCACGGCAGCTAAGTCTGCCCGCAGATCGCAAAACATTTACTAGCATGCGCAGTTTACAGCATTCACGATCGCTTACCATTGTGAGCAGTCCTCGAAATGATTTGGTTCAACCTCTCAAATGAAGCAGACTAACAGGACGGCAAATCGCCTCCCGCTGTCCTAAGCCTAACGCTCGGCTGGGTCGGCGAAGTCAGTCGCCGAACCGACCGCCATCTTTTTTTCCCCGAGTCGTGAACGGTGCTGGCTGCGTTGCGGTGACGACTCCAGCGGCCGGAATGGGAGAAACGAACGAGAAGAGCCTCCCGACGCCCCGAACGACTCGCGCGCGCATGCGCAGTGGCGTCGCCGATGCGTTCGAGGGCGAACCGTTCGTGTGGAAACGACCTGCTAAAACTCCTAATAAATGGGTGTGTACCCCGTATCCAGCTACAGTACTTCAAAGGAGCTTGCTCCGCCATCTTTCCGAAATTCCGTCCGGCCACAATCTACACAAATTTTTCTTTTTGCTCCAGGTATGACAAAAAGTTTAAACTGCCATTTATTTAGCCCTTGATTGCACTGAATTTCGGCAAGGGTGTTTTCAAGATTCTGAGCATTATCAGCAAACCAAGTCAGGTATACTACGTTGGGTGATAAGTCCTAGATTTCTCAACGCCGCTGCCTGAACGCCGGACATAGTTGTTACATACGCGAGCCATATTTGGCATGTATGGTATACGAGGCATCGCTCCAGATGCGCAGAGGTCGGATCACGTGTACGGTTCTCGCTGTCTCTGACTGGTGGTGGCTATATCAGTACACTTACCTATAACTGAGCGTGGTAGCATTTTCACTCTTCCAAAGGGCGATTTGGAAACCGCACATCAAACTCCGGTGACTGCAGACAAATGCACCCCGCAGGCAACTGCACCCCGCACATGCCATCTGGCATGTGCGGGCGGGTAACTACTTCGCGCTTTGGAATGAGAAAGTAAGGTCGACAGAGGCGAGGGGAAAAAAGCCATAAGCCATTCCGCTCTGTGAAGGTGGATGACCAGCGAAGCTGTTTAGCACACGACAGAGGCCCGCCCCGAGGAGATGGAGGAAACTAGACACGCGCGACTGGACCGCCACCCCGCGGGAAATTGACACGCGCGACGGGCCCGCCACCCCGGGAGTGCGGAAGGAAAGGAAACTGGGCACGTAAGCGCTTGACACGACGACAAGAGAGGGCGATGCGAGCGTATACATGGCCGACATGGGTCGCACAGCGGCAAATCTTTGAGAATCCTTTATTATCTACCTGAGAGCCTACTTATCTTGAAAATGGTGCCTAATGGTAACTAATATACTGAAAATGCAAATCCAAGTAATGAGACGTATAAAGCGTTTGCATAGAATGAAGCGATTTTGCATCAAAACCGGGACCTGAGTTTTTGTTGACGCACGCGAAAAATCCACGAAACCCTATCGCCATGAACAGCTTCGCTGTAAAATATATTGATACGTAGGAGGAGAAAGATTCTCGGTAGTGACATTAACACCGCTTTGCATTACCTTAAATTTTACACACGTAGGCATTGCGCCGTTATCTTACATTTTATGCACGTAGGGATCGCCCACTGCGGTATATCACCTCGAGGTATAAAACGCAGATCACGGTTATTGAGTCAGCAGAAAAACGTGCTACATAAAAATTGCCAGCTGAAGTCAGTGTCTTGTTTCGTTCCAGTGATATTTGAGCATTCAGGTCAACCGGAAGGAAGCCGCTTAAAGCCCCTGAAGAACATGGCTGCGTGTCCGATTAGGGCTCGCTCACTTAGATCTGCGCTGATATGCTGTCACCGTTGCAGTTAGCTGCTCCAGAACCAAAGGCATCTTCCCTCGTGCCATTCTCAACAGTCGGCTGTGCAATGACACGAAGATGTTTCTACGCGAGGCTGTTTAAAGCTATCAGTCCTTGACGTCGTCATAGCTGAGCAGGGGTGCTACGTTCGACAAATGTTTCGTTTCTCCTAAGAAGAAACGAGAGTGACGATATCGCGTCTGATTGGTTAGAGGTTCAAAGAGGAAAGTTTCCTCTTCCGTAATTTGGGCCTCTAACCAATCAGACGCGATATCGTCACTTCTGTCACTTCCGTTTCTTTCTAGGAGAAATGAAGCATTTGTCAAACATAGTTCCCCTGGATTCCGCGTACGAGACAAGCCCGTGCAATTAGATGTGCGGATAAAAGTACGCATAAATCATGATGTCACAACTGTTGAGCCAGCGTCGGATGGATTACACATGATGTCAGCATCATCCTATTCCGTTCGTGTTCCTTTTTTACGAGGACGATGGTTTGCTGAGCAACTGCTGCAAAAACAGGTTGGTGAAATTAAATCATTAAGGGACGGGAAGATTACCACCGGCAGTTACTGCGAAACATTTGGTTGCTTAAACATTCATGACTGAGGGCCAGATAGTCTGTTGGGGCGTTGTTATTGAAACGTTGCGGCATCGATCATAATGGGATTGCTCGCTCCGCGAGCAACGCCATTTTAACTGTTCTTTTTTATGTTGGACACTTCGTTGCGCAGCACTTTACGCCACCGATCATCGGCTGGGCGCCAATAGAGCGACGCGGCTGTGTCGTTCATACGGGACGGGAGTTACGGCCTGTTTTGGTTCTCCTCCTTCGCCTTGGCTCTCGGCCCGGTCATTTCAAAGCGTGGGCAGAAACGACTCGTTGTAGAAACGCGGATCCGACACGGCCGGCCGCTGCTTTCGTTGCCGAGAAACGAAGAGGTGCTTGGACTTGACTCGAGCAGCAATCGCCGTCCTTGGAAACCAAGAGCTCGGAAACCAAGAGCTCGCATTAGCCGTACTCCGTTTCACTGCCACCGCATGCCGACGGTATAGACCTTTGCGAAAATCGCCAGCTGCGCGCTGCCATCTTTGTCTGCTGGGCTGTGCGGCCTTCTGCGCGTGCGCTGTAGCTCTGCCGTGCGGTATCAGGCGCTGAGCATGCGTCCACAGCTCAGTGACTCGGCATTTTTCCCCCTGGTGATAGGCGATGCAAAGGTCTACACCGCACGATAAAAAGGGTATATAGCCAATGCCATCCATTCATCCGGCCACACGTTTTTTTCCCCTTGTGTAGACAAGTAACGACCTTTCCCGCGGGCTTATCACCCTGAAGAAAAATGCCGAGTCACTGAGCTGTGGACACATGCGAAGCGTCTGGTATGCCGTACATCGGAGCAACAGCGCAGGCTCAGAAGGCATTCCACAGCCCAGCACATAAAGATGACTGCGCACAAAAGGCGATTTTTGCAAAGGTCTAAAATAGCCTAACCGATCGTCCACATTTTAAGCGACGGGCAAGCGTGGACTGCACCAGCAATTGCACTCCTCAACGATTCCCGCGATATGCCACCTCATCGCGTGCGCGCAGCCCTCATTCCGCGAGGCTCAGTGCGTCGATCATCGTACTCGTTCGTAGAATACACTATATATGCAATTATGCACCTAATACGCGCGCCGTATCATTTACGATGGCAGGTGACGCGAGGTGAGTCGTCGAGTGCCAAATAGCCTAGATCGACGCCGACACGCTCGTCACGCTATATGTATACCAGCTTTTCTCGGGCCACTAAAAGCTTCCGCCATCTTGGTGCTTGAAAATCATTGTTGCCAGCTATCTGAAGCATCGGAAATCAGTTTTCCGTTCCTCCAAAAGTTATCGAACGATTCACGTTAGAACAAAACGATATCGCTTGAGCTTCCTAGCTGACACCGTCTAGAGCTAATATGAAATCGCATTTTCGAATAGCAACGATCTCCAATGGCACCCGCCCCGCAACAAGCACCAAAATAGCGGCGCCCACAAGAAGATCGGGGAATGGAGTGCGCCGGTACTCCGAGCTTATCTAGTCGCTGTAGGCAGGCCCGCTTGGAACATTGGCGCAACGAAGCTTTTGGCACAGCGACGGCACGTGTCAAGCCTCGGCTGCGCGTCTCATTGGCGGTGACAGGTGCATGCGAGTGGACTCGGGAATATATCCGGAGACGGCCCGCTGGAAAACCGAGGCCTAAGGAACGAGTCCGTGGCATTCCGCGCTCCAACCAGCAGCCAACGGTTGTTTTGCGCAATAGTCGGCCCATAGGGAGTTTTAGTATATCGTTCCGTTACCTCCGATAACGATACCTGATGACGAAACGATGCATGCTCGAAGGCGTCGGCGGAGTATCGGATACCGCCTTATCGGAGTTGTCGGAACGATCTACGAAAAAGTTTTCATTGTTTACGCGGATAAGATTGCGTCCCGGAAAGGCCAAAATCTAAAGGTGACAGCACTCAAACGAACGGGAGTAAAAAAAGACTGCCCTAGCGGTCTGATTGCCGTGGGAAGTCCATGCGATATGCAGTCAGCGGCGATGTAATAATTGCCAAGCGCGCTTGGCGAAGCCCGCAGCGCTATCTGACACTTGAATGCTTGCCAGACTTAGCTCGCGTGGCGCAAGAGCTCGATCCGGCGTTACTCGAGTAAAGCTTATCTAAATAAATAAATAAATAAATATAAATTGTTTATTTCACATGCGCGTAAATGGCGGAGAAAGAGGAAAAAAAGAAAGCTTCAAAATGAAGTTTGACGAGTCCTGGAGCTATAGGCTATTGGTGGGCAAACGGTTTGTGCAATGGATGAATGTCAAACGCGCGTACAAATGCGCATTTATACAGTGATCGAGGTAACAGTAGAGAATCGCTACTGGAGCCGAGCGGTATTTTTACTCTCATGTTCTGGACGCTGGTATACTGTGAATTTTGGGTGTGCTAGACTTGTCGTCTTACATTTCCGCGCCACCGCGCGGTCTTTTGGACATCACTGAAGGACCAGATCCCAGGATTTTTGAAATGGTCTGCAAATAGTTGATTCGCTACTGCTTACACGATTCTCACCACCTGTCAGCTAATTCATGAAGCTTTGGAAGCCGATGTAGAAGGGAACAAAAGCGAGGGAAGAGAGACAGCAAAACTATAAAGAAGCAACGCAACCTTCGAACTTTCTGTTCTCTTTTCTTTTTTAACTCATATTGTATTTTGTTTTTCGGTTTCTACGAGAAGATCGTCACGGAGAATCGCCACAAAGAACCGTCACGTCGATTTCTCCGCTAAATTTAGCGGTGAAATTGACGTGACGTGATTCCAGCTCGTGTCATTTCAGGTCACGTGACGTCAATTTCTGCGAGGTGGTAGGTAACTAAAGCAAGAGTGCAGGCGAGCTCGTTCAATACTGACATGGTAACCCTGGAGCCCTTTCCTACATCCCTTCTTTTCCCCGGCTCCAGGGTTACCATGTCAGTGGTAGGTAGTTTGCGCTCAACACACTCTCTGCTTCCCAGTCTTGGTCGACATGATCAGGCTTGCGTAAACCCTTTCCGCTTCTATATCCGCCAGAGCCGAAAGGTCTGGTCTTCGTTCACTTATAATACTACACTTTAAACACACCGACACGCCGAGATATTCTCGGGTATTCCGGCGTTCTTCGACCCGAGGAATACAGGTGCTCGCTCGAGACCATTCCGCGGTCGGAAAAAACGGCACAAACATATTCTCGTAAAAAAAAAAAAAATCGCAGCATGATTTTGAGGAATGGAGACGAGCGGCGAGTAGATCGTACACCGCCCCGTACGCGTTCCCTTTTTCGACGGTGCGCGTCGAAGGGTCCACGCCCGCGTTTTGCATAATGGGTCGAGTGGTTTTTAAGTTGTTTCGTCTCTCGGTCTGATTAATGTTAGTTTGTGTCATGGGGTCGGCCCCCCTCGTGTGCCCTGCTGCGCATATTATCTCGTGTAAATTTTTTGTCCGCCGTATAAGTTCGATTGTCATCGGGCGCGGTAATTTCGATTATATATTCCGCAGCCGCGCGCTTTACTCACGCGTCATATATATTTTTGTCTTACGTCATCAACCTGCCACAGTCGGCGACCTTGACCGAGCCGGATCAAGGCCGACACGTGGCTGTAGCCCCGCGGGGAAAATATTATTGTAATCGGGAGTGCTTCGTTACGCGTGCATTTTTCTTGTTCAGGCACCGGTTATCAAAATATTTTTTTCATTAACTTTAGTTGAGTCACTCGTGCTAATTCTTGAAAATTTGAAACGACTTGAGACACACACACACACACACACACACACACACACACACACACACACACACATACACACACATACACACACATACACACACATACACATACACACACACAACACATACATACATACATACATACACACATACATACATACATACATACATACATACATACATACATACATACATACATACATACATACATACATATATACATATATATATATATATATATATATATATATATATATATATATATATATATATAATTTCTAATGACCAGTTATAATGACATCGACCATGAAAGTTGATTTATTGCAGATGTTTAACGGTAGATTTGACTCTATTTTGATCTGGCCGATGCGTTAAAAATAATCTCGTGTATTAAACACCATAGTGCTGCCAAGCGAAAAATTACTGGGCGCGGCATATATGATGATTGAGAACCCTAGGTGAACAGTGTTGTGAAAGCGACCATCTTTTGCGCAAGTTTTTCCTCTAAGTAAATCTGTTTAAACGATAGCCCCCAACCAAAAAGAAAAAAACAACAACAACAACAAAAAAAACTATTACTTGCTATTAAGGCTGATTGTTTACAGTACCAAACGGTGAGAGACTTTCAGTGAAGTTGGGTGCCTGAAATATTGTCCATTTAAAATAATCTTTCATAACTGGATTCTTTGGTTTAGTAAAGCGCGACGCGATGTCTACCCTGCAATTATCTTTACTCTTTTTTATAATTAAGCAACAGACAATATTTATCATCGTTGGGTCACGGCCTTAATATAAGCAATGACTATCAGCAGCAGATAATAAATTCGAAACTGTTTCGTATAGTAGAAACAAATATTCGAAAGAGTTTTTGATAATTCCTCGCTAAACAAATGCTATATCTCTGGAAAAAGATCTGCGAATTATTAGCATATAGACACTTGTTTTCTGACATTTTGAACTTCATTATGAAGAAATGTATTTTACTAAATATCATTCGATGCCAGTAAATATTGACTGACGCAGTAAGCAATGTTTTTAGGCAGGCGGTAATACAATTATCCTAACGACGCTTAGAGTCTCGTATTAAAGGGGGCACGGACACAAAAGTTGAAATATTCAAATTTCGTTCGGAAATGAGTCAAGCATGATGGATAATAACCATAAATGATAATCGCACGTTTGTATTTTGAACGATTGGCTATATTTTTCGTTCCAAACGGTGCACTCGAGCAAGCGCTCGAAAAGAAGCGAACGGAGAGCGCGATGCGTTCCGGCGCAAACAAAAACAGAAAGAAAAGATCCCCGCATTCGTGACGTATAAATGCTGGCGGGGTTATGAGCTTTGCCCTTGGTGGCGTTGTCAGCGTTGTGGTGGTGTCAACCGAGCCGTTCGAAGTACCTGTGGGGTGGCGAGCGTGTGGCTGGCCCAAGGAGCACGTAGCTTCCACAACACTGTCAGCTTAGGGCTGAACGGGCGTGGAAAGCAACTTTTGTTCGAGTTTTCAGCGACGGACGGGCTTACCTTGGGGAGAGTGGCTCTGTCCGGTTGCACGAACGAGGGTCCGAGAAAGAGGGAGTCCTTCCTTTCCGTCTTCTTGGACCGTTTGGTACAATGAGCGATTTGTGAGTTGAGGAGGAAAGCTAAGAAGGAAAATGTTGAAATGCCAAAGAGCGGCGCTGCGCCAGAGGAATCTGCTACGTCACGACTACGTAGCAGATTCCACAACGTTGCTAGACTACCTCCCAAATAGGCTCCGCATGCATCCACCAGGTGCACATTGAAAGATCGTTTATTTAGCTTTAAAATTAGTTTTCTTGTGCCTTTCAACGGAAGACTGGTGTATTTGAGGTTAGGGTGCAACATGCAACACATTCAAGCTAGAAAATGAGCGCTGGAATTTCGTTTCCCTACCCCTTTAATAACTACCCACATTTCACCATAGCTACCTTGAGGGACTTTGGTTGAATGCCAGACCATTTACATCTTGGCGTTCTATTTCTTGGCGGTGTTCCCTTTCGGTGCGTGCTGTGTGTGCGCGTGTCGCTTGACTACAGTAACAGGCCTATATTGGTGCGTGCTTTGCCATTGTTTTGCTAAATTTTATTCCCTAAGAGAAATATGAACTGCCTTCGGCTATATTCGGAATAAGCACGAATATGCATTTAACTAATCTATATATATAAAAAAATCTTTGTGTTTTTAATTTTTTTCAAGTTTAGCGCAGATTCCACAGTGTTCCGTGGAAGCTTCTCCCACCCCTTTCCACTTCAGCAATGCGAACGGTGGAGAGGAGGTCGCCTCCTCTCCACCGTTCGCTCTACTAAAGGCCCGTTCACACGATGCATTTTTATCGCGCATCTAGTGTCGCGAAATGTAGTTTCGCGAAATGGTTGCGCCGTCTGAACGAGTGCGAGAAGGACGCGCGCATCTAAAAAGTTGCGCGCACACCTCGCTTCTGGAGCGAGCTTTTGCTGAAACTTTGCCGAGTCCTGTCAATCACTCTGAGGGCGCCGCCAATGGCCGCTCAGAAATGCTCTCACGTGGCCTTTGAGGGGGGAGCAAGCTGTTTGAGAAGACCACTTCACTGCCGGTGTTGTAGCCGAGCCAAATCCGAAAAAAACCGAAACCACGAACGATGGATACTGCCGGCGCTTCCGCAAGCACGTCAAGCACCACTGAAGGAAAAGTGAGTAGCATATCAGAAAAAAATCTAGCGATGGACGAAGACAATTAGCGGGAGTTGGCAAGATTAGAATAGTGCTCATAGCGTTGTTGTCGCGATGATACCGCTGGATAAATCGAGTAAACTGAAACCAAGTTTGCTTTGTTTACAAGCGAACGTGAAACCATGTGCGCTCCCTGAAACAGTTGGCACAGTAAAATCGGCGCAGACATGGGCGCCGAGAAGTAACCAGATTGGGCACGTAGCGTTTCTATGAATACCATGTGCATTGATAGGAGCTTTGGCAATGAATTGGCTGCGTACGGGCTCGGCGCCGGCACATGTCCTGCACGTACAGGTTGCCGCCTCAATCGGCTTTGCGCACATGCGAGATCGCTCCAAGTAGTGCAGTATGTGAGAAAAAAAAATTAAAGTGAATTGACAGCATAAAATGCGCAAAGCAGGTCCCCAGATAAATAGCGATCTGATTCGGAGCTCACTCAAAACGGTTCATCGGTGTGTGTGTGTCACGTTCGGAAATACTGGGTGGTCCGGATGGCAGTGGTTTCGATAAATCTCAAAAAAAGTCATTTTGTTAGCTACGGCACTGTAATTGACCACGTAATTTTGCCTCTGTGGTTGGCTTTCAACTGAAGCCCACATCATGGTCAACACCGAATCTATTTTCGCGAGTCTAAACGTCATCGCTGTTGCACGTGAAGTGGTACGTGTGAACGAGCACATTTCGCGAAACTTGAGTGTCGCGAAACTGTTGCGCGCCTAAAAGATGCATCGTGTGAACAGACCTTAAAAAGAGGTGGTTGCACTTAGTTCTTGACCTGTCACCGACTAGCGACATGCGCGAGCACGTGATTCTTCGTTTCGCATCCGCTTCGCACAACAGCGCGTGCTAACTAGCAATACGAAGCCGCATGCCTTTGCAGCAGCACAACAAAAACTACACTATAAAAAAAATTCTACGGCAGAAGTTGCCGGTTTTAAGAAATCTAAGTGAGGAGCGGATGTCCATAGCATTTCGTCCCGTGAATTCAGCAGTCGCACTAAATTTGGGCCAAAGTCCACGTAAACTTCATTTATTTTGAAAAAAAAAAACAAAAAAACATGTGCAGCGATTGCAGCAGGGCATGCAGTGAGCCTCTCTTTCACCTGTAATGTGTCCAAAGCGTCGTGACGTCATCGTAGGCATCCTCAAGTCAGCCATTGGCGAGCAAGGGTTATCGGACCCAGCCGATGACGTTTCTTTCGCTCGTTTTTATATCCGTTCTCACGCTCTGCTTTGCTCGGTGTGCCGCAACGAGCAGGGCTACATTGAAATTTTAATTAACAAGTATGACAGCCCTACTAGCAAAATTGAAAAAAAAAAGTTAATACAGTTTTTAAGGTTCTTGCATTAAAACTTTGTTTTGTTTCTTAATTTAAAGATTTTCTTTTAGTTTTTTTAAACACGTTGTCCTTGAAGTACTTCATTAACCTTAAATACTAGTTCCCTGAAATTATATGTGTTAGATCTGACATCTCCCCCATGTTCAGATGATTAACATGTGGGTCTCAGATCCCCGATTTTAGTGGGTGGTTCGACAAGCCCCCATGTCATAATCATAAGTACTGAATTCTGCACCTAATGATCAGTTTTGTTATCGATTAAAGTTTTGTTTAGTATCCATGTCAATTATGTGCTACCAAAAGCTATGTTTTCAATTCCAATATAATCGTAGGTACTCTTCACAAGAGAAACAATCGGAAGGCTTGTACCAGCTGCTGTTGAGCATTCTTAATTTCAACGAAACAAGCCGGGTTATGTTCACATTCTAGTCAAGTCAGTTTTTTGTGCAGCTAATACCCCCTACAATAATGGTGTGTAGGAACGGGTAGGAGACTAAGCACTGCCCTGCCATGATGGCATTACAGTATGACGGATACCCTAGATTAGGGAAACTAATTAGAAGGGCGAATTAACAGACAACCCGTTGAGCTAGAGGCATCTGTGTTTGTTTCCTTAAGTTTTATTCAGGCTTATTTAATGGTCGCGTTAAGTCCGTGCTCTGAAGCGCGCGAGTTTGGCGCTCCGTTCAATAAACGGACGGGAGCGTTGTCGGAGACTGACACTTGAGCGCGAGTGACTGCTCCGCGGTCCGTGACGTCGCGTCCACAATCAAGATGGCTGCGCTGACAGGAGCGTTGTCGTGACGAAGAGTGCAGTCCGATCATTGGCCCTTTTCAGTTGAATAGTGCTTAACCTAGCAGGTAAAAACGATTTGATTTGAAAGCCAAGTAAGCAAATTTCAGAAAAGGTTTGTTGGTGCACCTCGCCCGAAAACCAATTGACATGCTATAATGTATTGAACAGTGTTGTGCCGGTGTGTAGCGCATTGACGGGGTCCATCTCGCGCTGCAAGATGGAACCGCAGGACAGCTGACAAGTTGGACAGTTTCCTGCGTCGACAAGCGAGTTCAAGAATGTTGTCTTCCATTTAAATCTGAACAAGATGGTCAATAAATAGATCGGCCGTGGTAACTTTCTGCATTATGTGCCGGGCCCGAAGCGAGTCTTCAAACCTTTAGTGAATATTAAAATATTTGTAGAAACTTCATGACGTTACCGTCTTCTTTACTTTACATTCTGCCGCTCCACACTGGCCCTAATTAATGTATCTGAAATAATTCCGGCTTCTGCCGCCTGTATCCAAGAGATGCCGGGTTTGTCATAATCGTGCGGTCGGAAGTGGCTCATGCAGCTCGTCGATTGTTTCGGTGTGTAGCGCTCCTGCATGCTATGCTCCATATAATTGCTGCGTTCGGTGTGTGAAACTCGGAACGTCAGAGTAGGAAGAAAAGAGAGCGGACTTTACCGCGCTCATTGTTTTCTTCGATGGGCAAAACAAAACATAGTAACATTTTTCCCAAAAGCATGAAATCGGATGTTTACTACCTAATTCCACTATTTAAAAACAGGGTTGTGTTTCTACGTGCTTTGCCGCAGATTACTTCAATATAAAATAGCACTGTTTGTTTGTCTTCTATGACAGACACACGAGCACGCCTTTTTTGCACCAAGTTTTTCTCGGAGGGACAGCGACTTCTTCGCGCTCCGTGACCTCACGTCTCCAAACAAGGTGGCTGCGTTGACAAAAACGTTGTCGAGACGAATGGTGAAATTGAACTGCTGCCCCTTTTCAGATGAATAATACCGAATGCAGCAGGTAAAGACAATTCGATTAAAAGCCAGAAACCAATTCCGTATCATTCTGGAAAAGGTATATTCGTGCATCTCGCCTGAAAATGAATTGAAAGTGGGCTCAATTTGGTGTACCGGTCTAACAAGTTTGACAGTTTTCTACATTGACAAGCTAGTTCAAGAATGTTTTTTTCTTTTAAATCTGAGCAGGATGCTTCGTCAATAAATTAATCGGTTAGAGTAACTTTCGCATATGTGCTCAAAGCGAATCGCTAAAAAATTTGATGAGTATTAAAATATTTGAAGAAACTTATAACGTCACCATCTGCTGTACTCAACACTCTGCCGTTCCACGCGGAACTTAATTCATTTATCTTCTAAATAATTTCAGCTTCTGCCACCCATATTCACGAGATACCAAGTTAGTCAATAAGGGAGGGGCTCATGCGGCTCGTCAACTGCTTCGGTGTGTCGCACTCCTGTATGCTATACTCCCTTTAGCTGCTGCACTCGGAGGAAGGGGAAAGGAGCGCGAAATTAACATGCCCAATACCTGCAAGAAGGCATATGACATACACTAAGAGGTTAGCAAGCCATACACCAGATATGTGCTTCACCTGTGTTGATGGGTTCCAGAAATCTATCGATGCCCTTGCACCAGAAGAGTTGAATCGTTCATGATGAAAAGCAAACCAACAAAACTAGAAGACGTTTGGCAAAAATAGTTTAACGTGTCCCCAGCAATCTGTATTTTGATTTGGAACTTTAGAGAAATGAGCTCAATTCTTTCGAAATTAGAAATCACGTTTACTCTGTAAGAGTAAACGCACAGATTGCATTTCAAGGTTGTCTCGTTAAAGTAAAAAATAGATACCCCCAAAAAATGAAAGCCGTTTAAAACACCCTGTAACGCCGAATTAGAGCGCAGCTCTTGAGGAGGAGGAGGGAAGGGTACTGAAGGGAGCATATACCCTCCTCCTCCTCCCCACCTCCTCATCCTCCTACCTGCTCCTCCTCCTCCTCCCCTCACCCTTCAAGCTCCTCCTCCCCTCCTTCATCTTCTCCCTCCTCCTCCCCGCGCGGTGCATTATGGGAAATATCCCATAATGCACCGCACGGGACCTGTGATCCTCGTGACGTCACGTGTGACGTCACGGGGTCTCCGCGCCGTACATTATGGGATATTTTATTTCCCATAATGCACCGCGCGTTACGCCGACGACGACGGCGCTCTAGCCGGAAACGGGCGCCTAAGAGCTGCGCTCTAAAAGTACTAACCTGGTATGCACCTGTGGAGTCTTGTTTTGACTAGCAGTGACTGGCCTTGGTTAGCAGTGCCTTATTGTCCCCAGGATTGAAACGATGGTTAAGTAACGTCCACCCTTATGCACTCTTTGGTACGGCTGGAAGAGACAAAACATCTCGTTAAAGATGACCAATCCTTTTCACGTTCAAATCTGACTGCTCGCTAAGGAAGCAAGCGCCCCCTTGCCCCCCCCCCCCCCGGGTTGGTACGCCCATGACCACTGTATACTATTTTATTCAACCTAACAGAAAAACGGGTTTTATTTCTGTTAACGAAGGAACGGACACAGAGCCCGTCAGAATTAAGACAAATGTGTTTCTAAAATTACGGATTTTTTTTTTACAGTATACTAGTTTTGACAACGTCGCATA
The DNA here is from genome assembly GCA_037355805.1 of Ixodes ricinus. Classification (NCBI taxonomy): domain Eukaryota; kingdom Metazoa; phylum Arthropoda; class Arachnida; order Ixodida; family Ixodidae; genus Ixodes; species Ixodes ricinus. The sequence continues at coordinate 100,562 of JAZHYW010025869.1, read as the reverse complement.
AACATGTTGCCTAATCCCCCTTGCACAAATAATAATAATAATAATAATAATAATAATAATAATAATAATACGAATGCTGCTTTTGTGTCAAAATACATCTAGTGTGGCATGAGTGCCCCTGTAGACAGTGGGACACAGCACTAACAAACCGTCATCAATTTTTTTTTTCCTTTTTGAAAAACGGGACGTTTTCCTCAAAACGACTCGTGGTGGGGGCCCGTCCGGAGCACCCACTTATAGGCTTCGAAGGATTCTGTACCTCTTTTCGAAACGGGAAAAAGCGTCGATGTCGCGGTGTTCACCTAAGGTCGCGTACGCACACACGCAAACTCGAGAAGAGGTTCGCTCATTAGGTGAGCTATACGGGGGGACCTCGAGACTCGTGCGAAAAGAAGGGAACCTTAAAGTGCTTGGAACGGGAAAGGTGGTGCGGGGAGTTGTTCACGGAGCGCAGATCACCGCGCCTGTCTCTCTGCTCGCGCAATTAATTGCGGTGTGCGGAGGTAATGGACTGTGAAGCGCTCCTGCTCGTCGCCCGGTTTTTGAGTACGCCAGTCGCTGTTGCCTTTCTTAAAAAGGTTTTCGTTTATCATGGACGCCGGTGCAACTGATTCCCTTGGTTTCGCTTTTTACTTCGGGGAACGGCGCGTCACTCCTAATGGGAAAGCACATTTAAAGTGAGATCGCCCCCCCCTCCCCCCTCCCCCCATGCATTCATGCAACTCAAAAGGATTTTTTTTTTTTGTGAGGTTTTGATGCGAGGAGTGAATGCCGTATTTATACCGATACTCCATCGCGCGTTCTTGCTTTACCGCTCGCCTTGTAAAAGGTCGTTAAAAAAACAAAAAAGGAGAAAAAAGCGTCGCGATTTAATATCGGATTTGGAATCTTTCATCGGGCTTACATTTCGGACGAGGTGAACGTCGAGGGAGCGATGGGCCACGCTAAGTACTTTTCCTTGTTGAGCTGTGGATCTCATCGTGTTTGACGTTCCCCTTGTAGGGCGAAAAAAAAACAAAACAACCCATTATACTACAATCGATTTTTATATTTCCGAAGCCCTAACCGACATTGAATTCAGTATTTAAGGAGGGACCTTTGAAATTAGGTTAGAAGACATTGAACCGCCGTTTCGGAGAGTGAAGACCATGTTCGTTGTTAACTTTCCCGCTGAATTCAGGGGGTGGGGGGATGTATCGTGATCTCACGTCACGTGACATCATATCATTTGACGTCATGGTCTTATCACGTGGCACCATGAATGGACATCGAAGACGAGAGGTCACCTCAATTTCCCTGCTACATATAGGGGGAAAGTTAGGTCACGTGACGTCACGGTGTCAAATTAGGGTGTCACGTGAAAGCATAATGTCACGTCATGTCAATTCACCCACTAAATTTAGCGGGAAATGCGCGGATGAACGGACGGACAAATTTCTGCGAATGCCGAGTGAGAGAGCGGACTACAGGGCTGCTCGTGCAGGACGCGATCCCGTCCACTTCCGCCCTCTACGGGGATAGAAGCGGATGGGGTCGTGTTCTAACTTTTATCGGGACACCCTTTGAAGGCCTGTCCAACCAGGACACTTCAGAAATCGCGAGGCGACACGACTCCGGCAAAAATCGTCAAAGTTGAAGCGTCCGGCAGCTTGATGTCTGTTTGAACACCATCGAGCCAAAATCACGACTTTCCTGCTCGCTTCCTCCGCTTTTCGGTGCTTGTCACACTTGACGTCACACGCCACCTGCCAATACTGTCCATCTATGCTGCCGGGTTTTCGGATACTTGGATGTGTTCCAAAGTTTGCTCGATCTTACTCTAGGGTAAAAGTTTTGTACCTTTGCGTTCGAAAACCTGCCCGCGTCCAGCGTCGCTCTATCTGTGTTATCACGTGACACGACCTGCCGGAGTAGCTCGAATCTATTTGGGTAAAATTTCGAGCACAGCCCTTATCTTTCCCGTTTTCGGGACCTGATGCGAAGCGGAGGCCTTGAGCGATTGACCGACAGCCAACAGAGCTTGTGAAAGGCTGTCCGGACCCACCTGATGAGCATGCTCAAAGCCCCCTAAAAAACAAAAACAAAATGTATTTGAAAAAAAAAAAAAAACTTCCGGTTTCCCCCCCCCCCCCCTAAAAAAAAAAAAACGGACGGAGCGGTTTGTTGTACGACATGTCGAAATCGTTTCGCCTCACGATTCCCGTTTGGACAGGCATTAACGTGTGACGATACGAGGGTAACATTTTCTAGCTGAATTTTGCGGGAAAATTTTTCGGTAAATTTGGCCGGAAATTTGTTTGCTAAATTTAGCGGGACGTTTTTCATAATGACGTCACGTGAATTTTCACGTCACGTCTGACGTCACACGTCAATTCAACAGGAAAATATTCGCTAAATTTAGCGGGAAATTTAGCGAACATTTTTCGCTAAATGGGAGGGCGGAGAGCGGGAGAGGAGGATGGAAGGGTACGGAGGGGGAGGAGGGGCATACCTTCCTTTCCGTACCCTCCTCCTCCTCCTCAAGAGCTGTGCTCCAATGTGGCTTTACAGAGAATTGTAAACATCTTTAATTTTTTGAGTGCACATATAGACTGTGTCTTAACGAAAAAATGAAATAAATACGAACGCGCGGTTACCTATTTTCACGCGCTGAGCGCTGTTGGATCTCTCCCGCGATAATAGTTAATAAACACGCGTTGACCTTAATTAGACGACCTAGGTATATGTAACGAAAAGAAAATAGCCGTTTTTAATCTTTATATGATCTCCACGTCAGGCGGTATGCCTTATTTGTGTTTATCTTGTTTTCGTTTCTTTTTTTCACTAGGTTAACCATTCCGACTCGGCTCTCGGGTGTTTCCTCCTCGCCCAGAATTTCTAACCGTATCGAGGGCAGACTCGTACGCTACTCATTACGAGTAATCAGATTACATATATTCGATTACTTTCTGAGTTAATTTTTAATCATCTGATAACACTTATGAGGGAGTATTATCACAGTAGCTATCTGATTAATTTTGGAGGTTCTAAGATTACTGGTACCCGGTACTATTTTCCCCTTCCCTTTTTAATGGCGCCCTTTGTAGAAGTTTCCCCCTACCAAGTAATTCTCGTGTGATTTCTCGAGGGTGATTTACAGAAATCGGTGGATTAAGAAGGTAAGTATCCGTTTATAATTCGGTGATTAGAATCCACGAATGAACTGCGCCAAAGACCTACCGTTTTCAAACCGGCAGAAAAATCTGTCGTTTGGAACATTTGAAGTAATCAAAAAGGTTACGGTAACTTTTTTAAAGTAACGACCAATTACCTTTGTTCTCGAGTAATCAAGTAATATAATTTAGTGCTTTTTTAAAGCGAGTAATTGTAATCGATTACTTCTTTCGAGTAAAGCGTACAAGACTGATAGAGGGGCACTGGCGGTTCAACGCCCCATAGCATCGAGAGCACGTTGCAACGCGGTGCCCTGACAATTTGTGTTGGGTTCCCCAAGCGCCCGACAGTCATTGCGTTCATTTTATTTCGTGTTCGCAATATATAATAAGCTTCGCTTTGTCTTCGACAGATTCGATCCTTATTTTTGGCGTCTCGTAGGAAGGCGCACCTTTTCTACGCGATGCGTATAGAACTGCTCTCACAATAGTATTAAGGTGTCTTTTTTATATGTATATTAGGTTACGTCCAGTACGGGACACAATAACTCGGCTATTGTTTTGTAAAGCATCGTATTATGTCGCGCACGAGTCGTTGCCTTCTTACTATATGGACGGGACCCTCCCACCCACCAAAAAATCCCGCGTATTGCTACGAAAAGAAAAAAAGAAAAAGAAAGCCAACGGTGTCGCCGAAGGACGACGGAGCCGCCAGCCCCCGTTGAGGCGGCATTTATCCGGGCTGTGCGGAGATTACGTAAAAGCTCGCAGCGGGCTTCGGAATGGCATGCACAGCTGGTTTACGGCCCACTTTGGCGGCTGTGTTCCAGGCAGGGCGATAGCTTCTTTTTATGGCTCGGTTCGCATACTTTTTTCCATTTGGGTTTTCTTTTATCGTGTGTTCGCGAGGCGGCGGCTCGGAGAACTGACTATATGCCCAAGGAAAGGATGAAGGGGTCTCCGTGGGCTTGCACCGCGGGGGATATTAATATGGGCTTCGTTCATATCCGGGATGCGGTGCCGTCGCCTGCCCCCATTTTATGGACGCCCAGTTGCGTGCCGTCTGCCTCGCGTGGCAGAGGGGAAAGTGACGCAGTACCTATACGATGTCTCTCTCCGGAGGTCGGTTGATATAGTCGATCGAGAAGTGTTTAGTTTTTCATTTATTATTATTATGTTTCCTTATTTTTTTCTTTTTCTCGGGAGCTAACTAAGACGCGTGTGACATCCATCGACGTTTTGTGGATTGCTCACTGAAACCAAGTACTTTACCGGGGAGAATACATCCTACTCCCGAAAATACAACGGCCTCGGCACGGACAGGTTTCGCGCAGTTTGAATGGCTGGATGACCAGCAACCTTCGGTTTTTTCCCGCGTTGAATTGGGGGTGGTGGGCAGCGCTACCTGTTTCTATAGAAGTTGCGGTTTTCAGCATTCTCGCCGGTGGGCGAAAGGCCCGCCGCATACAGTTTGGTCGATGCGAGTGTTTGCTCAATATGTGTCGTACATTGTTCCGTAAACATTTTTAAAGCAAAAATAGTGTTGTTTTTTCAGCGCGGTGAGACGTTTAAACCGCCAGGGGAGAAATTGGCGCAGTAGGCGCGCGTCAATGCACATATGAGCAGAGTAGATGCATTCCCCTAGTAAAGGATTTGCTAAACCATGGGTCCCGCGTACCATATATGGGACCGAGCTAATAAAATAAATGGCACGTACCGGGCTTTTCGCCCCGGGCTATCAACGATAGCCCGGGGCGTTTCCTGAAAGGCAATAGAAGAAGACAAATGCAGGGAGATTTTCTCTCCCCACGCTTAGTTAGAGATGTTCTTCGACAGCAGACATTGTGAACTAAACAAACGCATCGGGCGAAGAAAAGAAGAACTATTCGTTTGATCCTCAACCTCGCATGGTTCTCCTAGTTCCAAAAGCCACCAATTGCGGAACTAGATTGTAGATTAACTTACTAAAGGCTTACTCATGTTGAGCGTTACTGGCTTTGATGTTGTGCACCACTAAAAGATGCGTTAGGGCAGCGTATTGCTTGTGGTATGGAAGGTGCACCTAACATCATCACTTCCTTGAGGTATAGCAGAGATCCCTCAGTATGTCGACTGCGAGCCCAGTGCCTCATTAAAAGGAATTGGAAATTCAGTAATGACCAGCCAAACTAGACTGCCACCCGCTCGAGCCCGATTTCGGCAACTTGGCACGTTGCAAAGTTTACCGGACCGTTTAAGAAACATTTAAACATTTACACGCCTTTCGTGTGTGACGTCGTCCTTCTTCGCTCTGGATTGTGAACTTTAGCAGCGCACAAGAAAAATAATGAAAACTCAACTAGTCCTAACCCAAGCTTTATTGATATTTAGACAGAACTAGGTCGTAATATTTGACGTGTGGTCTTCCTAGGGGATACAGAAGAGTACTACATTGTTCTTTTTCAAAAACAAAAATGAAGCGGAGTTTCACTTTAAAAGAGCAATGAAACGATTTTTCTACTTTCGCTAAATACTATTTAGAATCATTCCCTAACGTTCATAACTGAATACATTTGCCTTAGTTTTTCTTTCTAAGCAATGTCAAACCCCCCCCCCTCAAAAAAAAAGGTTTGTGTATGTTTATACAGCTCGAAGTTAGTCTGCCTCAACGGGAGACTTGTCTGTTAACTGTAGATGAGCCATTTAGCCAGTGCGGTACAATCGCTAGCCTGGGGTCTCTAACGTGCACCACGCAGTAGCGATACACGACCGCACGCCGGTGCGATGCCCATTCAGGTCGAAACGGGCAGGGATGGCGATTGAGCTTCGCTTCACGTGCTCCGAGCTCGTGTGCGCTAGCCCACTCGGCCACCGATCCCCCTAATGATGAGCATTGTTCATTCGCTCAACTCAGAGCCAGAACAAGCGGCCACGTGGCCTGGTGCCTATCCCATGCCGCAAACGCTAATCATAGCCGCGCGCTGGGGTCGGCAATGTAGAAAACGCGTGCTGAGCTCCGAGTTCGACTATTCTCATCACCGCAGTGGTTGGACACGAGCCACTACCCAAGTGTGCGCCGAGGCAGTAGAGAGTTTTAGTAGATCGTTCCAATGGCTCCGATAACAATACCCGATACTCCGCCGCCGCCTTTGCGCATGCATCGTATCGTTATCGGGGGTATCGTATAGGCATCGGAACGACCTACTAAAACTCTCTATTGATTGCTAGGAGCTGAAGTCGAGTGCTCACGCAGTTCTCGTGTCCAGTCATGAGCCGCGCTCCATTGTCGTCAGGCGGGCGATTTCAATCCAACAATTATGTCATCAAACTTTGCAAAGGGCAAGATTGAAAAAAATTTTTCCCTTTTATTTTTGCAATTTACCCGCGACATAGAAGCTTCTGAATCGTTGGCGCTCTGTGCGAGTATACTTGGACCAGGCTGGGACCAGTACGCCTCTGCAAAGCCATGAACCAAAATTAACTGGTGGGCTAGTGGGCTATACATTGTTAACATTCCTTGGAGTTTGAGCTTTTGTTTTAGAGCGCAGCTCTTAGGCGCCCGTTTCTGGCTTGAGCGTCGCCGTCGCCGTCGCCGTCGCCGTCGCCGTCGGCGTAACCGCGCGGTGCATGATGGGTAATTTTCCCCGCTAAATCTAGCGGAAAATTTTCCCCGCTAAATCTAGCGGGAAATTTTCCCCGCTAAATCTAGCGGAAAAAGTTTCCCCGCTAAATCTAGCGGAAAATTTTCCCCGCTAAATCTAGCGGAAAATTTTCCCGCTAGATCTAGCGGAAAATTTTCCCCGCTAAATCTAGCGGGAAACTTTCCCCGCTAAATCTAGCGGAAAATTTTCCCCGCTAAATTTAGCGGGAAAATCCGCCCCCCCCTCCTCGAGGTCACGTGACCCCCAGGCCACGTGACCCCCCCTCCCCGAGGTCACGTGACCCCCCCCCGTGCCTTCCCCTCCTCCTCAAGAGCTGCGCTCTAATTCGGCGTTACAGGGAGTTGTAAACGGCTTTAATTTTTTTTTAACAATGCCAAGAACATTCCTACTCGATATCGTTCCATGACCCCTTTATTCACCTTTAATCATATCATGGGTTGGTAAATCGTCCTCTTCTTTCATTTGGCCGTTAGCTGCTGCCGCGCTACAAACCCCCAACCAAAGCACAACTAAAATAATTGCGCATATAATGCGTCCTTCTGTATTATCTCGCATACACCGCCCGATATGCCAGCACGAAGACCGAGGAACGTGGGCTTCTGAACCGCTATATACTCCGTACACCCTTAAGCTGAGACTAGAAGCTACGCCTAGAGCGCGAGCTTTCTGCCTTTGCTAACGCAAGTGTGAACGCGCAGGCACGCGCAACCAAAGCCATGCGGAAGCTAGCGAGCTCGCGCTGAAGGCGGAGCTTCTAATCTCAGTTTTAGCATAGTGCATCGTTATTTATTGACAAAATGTTGACTCGCAGTTGATTTCGCACACCAGTCTCCATTAGTAGTCCAGTCTGGGTACTGTGCCTGGAACGCGTCTCCGACTGGACTGGTCCCTCGATTTCGGCCTGATGACGTCATAGTGGCGTCATGTCGCCGGCCGCGATCCTGGCGGTGTCACAGCAGTTGGAGGCAGATGCGGCGGACGCCTGCTCTGCTGCAGTTCGGTGTCCAGCTTGACAGTCCACGGAAGCTTCTGCAGTCAGCAGTTGTGACGCTGCGACGACAGCGACACTGGCGTTCTCTCGTGCTTTCTACCCGGACTTCCTGCTCCGGCAGCATCGCGACATCCGACAGCATGACTGGCCGACTTCTATGACGTCGTTTGACGTCATTGCGGTGCCACTTTTGACGTATGGGCAGGATAGGACGCTGAGCCTCCCGCTTCACGAGACGGACGCCATCTTAGTGTGCCACGCTGCACGCAGATTGACTTCACTGCAGCAGCTATTCTCGGCCCGTTCGGTATCGCGCTTCCGGCCTTCCCTCGACACGGCCTTCTTTTCCGTGTCTGTTGTTTTCGTTACCCCGGTCACCTTACGTAGGTCGCGCAATGTTATCGATCTGTCCGGCATTATCGCCCAGTGGCGTCGATTAATCGTCTGACATTGCCGCAGCTTCCGCTTCGTTCCGACGAAGGCCACCTTGTTTTCTTTGCCCAATGAACCCGGGAGATAACGGGAGGCGATAAAAGCCGAGCAGCAGAAATATCGGTGTGCCCCTGCGGTGTAGCCGACCGGGGAGACTCGGTCCGTTGCTGCAGCTCCTTCATTACCGTTCGGGGAAGTTCGCAGTTACAAGATACGTGTGTGCTGTACAGCGTCGATTTAAATATTCCGGAGCAACTAGCGTTTCAAATGTCCTGACGGACACTATCCGTTAGACCGAAATGAAAATGGATCGATCCTTGTCGTGCGGACAGCCTTGCCCTGCACGATGAAGGAGCCGGAACGCGTGAACCGACGGGACGCAGAACTAATTTTGCGCGGCGCCCGCCGGAACTGTTTTGACTGATATGTCCCTCAGTCCGCGGCGCTTCAACTCCCGTTGCTCCAACACGCGCGGTCGCTTGATTCGAGCGTGGGCGCAACCTAATTTTACAAACTGGATAAAGGGATGCTGTGCGATTCCTTTTACACGTGTCGCTTACGGCAGTGATGAGTTGGATCATCTATAACGCCGATATTGCCTCAAAAGCGATTTGTTTTAGGAAACGGTTCTGAGCTAGTTTGAGGGAGAGACCCGTGCTGGTTTGCGTGTTACCGATAGCACACCGTTTTCTTCTTGGATAGTTTTCAAAACAGGCGATATGCGATTTCGTCGCCGGTAGGAAGGCGTTTGATATGTTTTCAACCAGCGGCGTAGACTTTCCATTTTCCCGGGGGGGGGGGGGTGCGGCGCGTTACTTCCTCGCCAGAACTGGAGATTGAAGCTGACGAAAGCACACTGGGATTCCATTTCCCATGTATTTTGTCAAAAAGGCAACGTGGGCGTTATTTTCTTTACATGCCAACACTAGAAGCTCGTTACATGGCACGTAAACAGCGTCTCGGTAAGGATCATAGCCCGGGCCCGGGGGGGGGGGCTCTGCTCCCCCCGTCCCCCGGATTTCCCCAGGGGTTCACGAGCCCCGATGCCGCCCCGTAGTCTACGCCTTTGTTTTCAACAATGTAACTGTACATCGCGCTGTTGTGTGCCGGTAGCTGACATTTGTAAATCGGAGACCGTGAGCGCAGCTAGAGATGTGGTTTGCTCTAAAGAAACTGAATTCCAGTGCGCACATCGAGAATTATCATCGATCAAGACAATGCAAAGGACAGATGTGTGGTTAATTTGGTGTAAGTAATACCCTTATGTATAAATATTGCCGGAAAAACTAGTATCGATTAAGTTCGTCATTTCCCTCATCCTTGGCAGGTCTTCTCATTGGGCGTCAAAAGAAAAATGAAGGCAGTGACAATATAATGGCGCTTAAAAACAAAAACACAAAACCGCAAAAAATACACAAAGACGAGAGAAGGTGGACGATGATGGCGAGTTGTTGTCGCGGACTTCGTTTATGACGCCTCTTCAAAGCTTCGAGAACAATGCAATGTTTCCGCGTGCGTGGTGGAGTTGGCAACGTTCCATGTTTTTTCGTTGTTGTTGTTGTTTTCTGGAAAGTTTTAGTTCATTATTGCCTGTTACCGTATGTTCTGGTTCAGAACCTTCCTGGGCATAAAGCGGGAGTCGCACTGCACCTACATGCTGCAAACACGACAGCATTATCTGCGATATTTTATATTTCTGGTGGTTCGCAGGGTAGCTGAGTCACGGGTTTGGGAAGCGCAATGGATTAATCATTAAAAGGTTAATTTCAATAACCCAGTTTAGGCCGATCGCGTAGTTTTCATAACTGGGGAACTTTTATCGGAATTCTTGGCTCAATGGGCGGGAAAGTATAGGCCTATTAATCGAGCGAGCTAGAGCGTTTGCCCGATTCGTAAGCCTTTCTGGATTGAGCTATTTGAGAAAGCAGGTCCGGTCACCAGTGCCTCACTTCGAAAAGAGCGAAGGCAGGGAGCAACACCAATGATCAGAGCCTTTGAACAGCGCCTCCTCTACCTCAACGAAACGCTGCTAATTGAAGTGATGGAAATGCTGCGCCAGTTGCGGAAAATTACGTCATGAACGAAAGTCTGCTCCACCTTGCGTCGAAATGCCAATATTTTGCCAAGAACTGCGCCACACCTGCGCCGCAATGAGCTTAAAGAAAGCAAAAGGAAATATATTTTTGCTTAATTTTGTTATTCGAAAAATGGGAAGAAAGGAAAATGGTCCAAATATGTATTTTGTTGCGTCCCTACTCGCCATATGTAGTTTGTTTCATTGTAAGTCGGAATACAGCCGAAGGCTCGACCACGTACAAACACAAGGCGCAAGTCACGGGACATTTGCTGCACTTGATTGATAGGTTTATCCGATGAAAGAACGCATACAGGAAGGTGACGAATGTCATTATGTCGCGATTTTGACGTTGTTTAATTGGTCTCACAGGCTCGCAACGTTGGCTGCGCTTTGAGTTAAGGCGAAACGAAGTACATATAAAATATTGCTCGTCAGCTGCGCTGGCCGGTTGATCGCCGACATCGTCTACGTTTCCAGACGATGTCCGGTGCTAAAAGTTGCGAGCAAACTTTGCAGACTAGTAGGATGGCGGCTACTGTAATACGAAAGAACGCAGGGTCTTCTACTCCCGATGAAGTCACTTGATTATCACGTCTGCCAGACGCTTTTGTGCCGTGGTTACAGTGTACCGTGGCACTTGCACCGCTCGCACCAACCTTCCCCGCCTCTCACCAGCGCGCGTGCGTCGAGTTTCACCACTTTGCACCGGAGTGCTAGGAGGAGCGGCTGACCTGGGGGAGCGCCTGGGTTAGCGCGATAGGCACGAAAATTATGCTCAGGATTATTGCAGGTCGATCTTTTTTGGTCTTGATTGTAGGTTGATCTCTAATCTTGAAAAGCTGCCCCAAAAGGAAAAGAAAAGACGGGTTTCTGTTTGCCTCAATATGTAGTCAATTAGGTAGTTCCCACGCAGCCGTCGATCGAAAGAAAACAAACTTTAACAAAAAAAAAATCGAATACCAACGTCGCAAAAAAAAAAAAAACAATTATTTAAGGCACAAGTGAAGGCTTTCAAAACCTTTCTGGGTGGTTGTTTTTGCAGTGTACGATATTAATCTTAAGTTTGGTAGGTTCATAAAACTTGGGGGACGCCTTTTTATTCATAGACGTGTTAGCGGTTATGCTGGTTTTTACTGAAATTTCACAAAAATTATATTACCAGGCTAAATAAACAACCGAGGGTAAAATGGGGAGGAGAGGCACTTTATCCCAACTGAAGTGTTGCACTGATTCATTTTTCATTAATTTTTTAATGCCAATTTTATATAGAACCCTTTCTAACGAAAGCTTTGTCCCGCCCCCCCCCTCTCATGCCCCCCCCCCCCAAAAAAAAAGGTTCTGTTTTTTTTTGCTTTTTATATATTCTTATTACAGAAGGTTATAGATAATATGCTCCAATATCAAAGAGGAGTCTTCAATCATTATCGAAGATCAGCTTATTGAGCGATGCAATCTAACAGATGTTGACATCTGCTCCGAAAGCGTCAGTGGCTCTCCAAACCAATATTTTGCGTGTCACAGAACCTGCTACAACAAGTCATGCCGCTTCCATCACTGGGAACGTCATCACACTCGTATGACGCCAGCTCAGTAATGCGCCGAGAAACTGAGGGAGAGGAGGAGCCGAGAATGCTCAGAGACATCAGAACGCCGAGCTTTGATTGGAAGGATTAGGGGTAGATCTAAAGCTAGCCGCCTTTGTCTCCACTGCACTCGTCGAACGCGTTAGAACGCGGAACGCTAGCGTCCGGCGATTGGCTGTCGCATACGAACGCGTTCGACTAGTGCAGTGGAGACAAAGGCAGCCAGCTTTAGGTCTACCCCTAATCCTTCCAATCAGAGCTCGGCGTTCTGATGTCCCCTCTCGTCTCCGAGTCCTCTCCTTCAGAATCTCGGCACACCAAGCGTCCTTCAACGCCTCTGATGACGTTAAAATGCTCGTGTAGGGTCCTTTGATTATTTTACCTGGTGTTGGCTCAGCGCGCACTGCAAGCACATAAAAATATTTAAAAAAAAAAGAGAAAAGAAAATGTCTTGCTTCAGAGATTGACGATGTCGCCTCAGCGGGCCAGAGATAAAAGGATCGGCGACCCGTCTGAAAGATTGAGCATGTTTTCTCAGCAACGCCGGACCCTGCCCGGAGGCGTATTCGAAAAAAGCTTGTAAAGTAAGTCTATACGGGCCAATTTCGGCGGGACTCCGATTGGCGCGTTTTCGCGAATGTCACGTAGCCTCGCTAATGGGGTTAGGTGAACGCTTCTCAATGATTCACGCGCTAGCCTTTAGCCGGGTCAAGGACTGGCTTACCCGATATGCGTAAGCAAATTTGGGGGCTGGCTAAAGCCTAACGTGTGAAACATTGAGGCTTGTTTGCCTAATCCCCCCACCTTCATAACCCAGGCGATGTGTCGTGCGTGATAATACGTCAATCAGAGTGCCGAAATTGGCCCGTTGACTTATTTCACGACCTTTTCCGAATGCCCGGCCCGGGGCCAGGCTCTTACTCAGTGTGGTGCGCGGCGGTTCAACCTACCAGCGTGGACAGGTCCGAGACTGGTTTACTGCTCGAATGCTCGGAGAGAGTCCGGGGGTCGAGCGGCCCCCGGGCCTGGGATCAGAAGCTCAGCTTACCGGGAGCCCTGCGATTTCGATCAGACATGCATAGGAGAGACGGCCGAGAGGACTGGCCGAATCTGAAGCGTGGGTGGAAGGACAAAGGGAAATAAGGGCATTACCTATTCATACGCGCGAAACCCGGTTACCGAGAAAAGCTAACTCGACTGTGATTTAAAAAAATACAATGGAGTCTTTGCGCAGCTATTTGTATATCCGCATTCCGAGCCGACGTCCGCTTTTACTCGAGCCAAGCCAGATTTTTTTGCGTTAACACCGAAGGCGCGCCTGAAAGCTCCGATGGCTTGGTGCATGGTGCACGAGAAAAGTGAAAAGCGCGGGTCAGGGTGTCAGCAGGAAGCCATTCGTCTCTGCCAGAGAGAGGAGGGTCAACAGTGAAAGTGACACAGATGGGCCCTGGACTGACAACCGCCAGAGCGCATCGAAGCCAGGGGACGAAGCTGCTGGAGCAGATCTTGCTAGTGAGATCGCTCAGATTCACAGCAAACTTTCAGAAGTGCTTGAAATGAAACTCAAAGTAGATACCCTTGTGGGTATTAAGGATACTATTGACAGTATTGAACGCTCAGTGCAGGAATTCTCACTGAAGTATGATGAAGTAATTGCCGACATGAAGCTACAAAACCAGGAGATATCCGGTCTGAAGAAGCGTGTGGAAAAACTCGAGGTGGAAGTAAGGGGCCAAGAAATTGAAAAACTAAGACAAGAGGTAAACGAACTAGAGCAATACAGCCGGCGGCAAAACTTAGAAATTCACGGGTTGCCCCAGCATGTAAACGAAAATTTGCTTAAAAAACTAAACCTACTGGCCAATGACCTCGACCTTCCACAGCTTTGTGAAACGGATGTCGATGCCATCCATCGACTCCCCTCACGGACCGAACGGTCTGACAAGACTGCGCCCGTTCTTGTACGTTTCACATCCCGCCTAACAAGAGACACGTGGCTCGAAAAAAGGGAGAACTAAGGAAAGCTAAGTCAAAAATTTTTCTAAATGAAAATCTCACAGCACAAAACAAAAAGCTGTTCTGGCAAATGAGGACAAAAGCAACGGAAATGGAATATAAATTTGCTTGGCAAAGGAATGGGAAAATGTTCGTTCGCCGAGGCACCGGCGACCGAGTCATCAAGATCAGTACCGAGAAAGATCTGGAAATGATACGCTAAATGTTTTTTTTTCCTGTTACGTAGTTATTTCATTTGTCATCCACCAACATGACAAGCTATGTTGAAAAAGGCAGTTATTACGATTCCATTTCTTTCAAGCACTGTACTGCTTTGCATGACAAGCAGTTTTCTCTTCTGCACCTAAATGCTCGAAGTTTAAAAAATAAACAAGAAGCTGTTGAAACATTTCTAAGTGACCTAGATCACAACTTCGATATCTTAGCTTTTACTGAGACCTGGTTTTCTGATGACTCCGATATTGTTCATTTTTCGGGATACAGATGTACATCGATATCTCGAGAGATAAGGAGAGGAGGAGGCGTGGCGGTATATGTAAAAGAATGTCTAGATTATGATGTGTCAGCCGAATACTCTGTGATAACGCCAGACTTTGAGTCTCTAATGATCAAATGCGGCCATACTGTTCTTGTTGTCCTGTACAGGCCTCCTCAAGGCAAAATACCCATGTTTCTCCAATACCTTGAAGATATGCTAGAGTCTTCTGTGCAGACTGGTATACATGTTGTTCTTTGCGGTGACTTCAATATAGATGTGCTATCCTCAGACCCAACTACGCAAAAACTTCTTGATACTTTGCATTCTTTTGGCCTGGAAAATGTGGTGAAAGTAGCTACCAGGGTGACGGACGTGTCTGAAACAATGCTTGACTTGTGTTTCACTAACTACCAAATGAATGAACTAGAGGCAGGTGTACTAATATCAGGCCTTAGTGACCATTTACCGATTTTTATGTTTTTCACACCTTACTCGACACAACGCAAAAAATCACCACCATGTACACCGATTACTTTTAGATTCATAAACGAGAATAAAATTATTTTTTTCCAGAGGTTAGTTTCGGAGACAAACTGGAACAACATTTTACAATTGGTTGACCCCAATACAGCATACGACGCCTTTATAACGACTGTGAAGGAACTTTACGAGCGAGCGTTTCCTATGACGGAGTTCAAAAGAAACAAGAAATCAAGAAAACCCTGGATTGACGCCGCACTTCGCAAAAGAATGCAACATCGTGATAAGCTTTACGGCTTATTCATAAGAACGAGGCATCCGAACTATCTATCTGAATTTAAAAAGGAGAGGAACAAGTTATCTCGCGACGTTAAGCGAGCACGAAGCAATTATTATGAAAACAAATTTGCAGACATCTATAATAATTCTAGGAAAGTCTGGGATACTGTTAACACCCTTATGTCAAAAAACAAAAAATGCGGTATTACTGAGCTTACTGTCGAAGGTGTGTCATTCACTGGGACTATGCTTGCTGACGAATTTAACAAACACTTTTTGGAGTCTGGTGCATCGAGTAGAAATACTTCAAACATTACTGACTACGAACGTTATATCACATCTAGCACAGAAAGTTCGATTTTTATGTTTCCAACTACAGAATTAGAAATAAACAACTTAATACAAAAACTAAAGAATAATAGCGCTTGCGGTGAAGACGGCATAAAAGCTAGACCTATAAAATCAGTGGCTAACTTGATTAGCCAACCACTATCACATATATGTAACCTAGTCTTGGGCACAGGTGTATTCCCAAGTAAATTAAAAATTGCTAGGGTATCAGTAATACATAAAGGAGGGGATAAAAATGATTTAAACAATTATAGACCAATTTCTGTTCTGTCAGTGTTTTCGAAAATTATAGAACAAGTTATCAATGAACGATTTCTAAACTACTTTAAAAAGACAAATCTTATATCAGAACAACAGTACGGCTTCCAAAAGAAAAAGTCGGCGGAAATGGCATTGTTAAGCATCAAAGATAAAATAATTACTAATTTTGAACACCAAGTGTATACAGTAGGCGTATTCATTGACTTAAAAAAAGCGTTCGATTCAATCAAGCACGATATTCTATTGGGAAAACTTTATAGATGTGGGATTAGAGGGAAATCGCTTAGCCTAATAAACAGTTATTTATCAAATCGGTTGCAATATACAGACGTTAATAACGCGAATTCAAATATGGGTAAAATAAAGTACGGTGTCCCGCAGGGCTCTATCCTTGGCCCACTGTTATTTTTAGTGTATATCAATGACATAACTAACGTACCGCTTTCTGGAGATATAATTCTTTACGCTGATGACACTAATATATTTTTTTCTGGGAAAAACCTACAAGAGATTGAGCACCACACCAATACGTGGCTCAGAAATGTATCATTATGGCTCATAGCAAATAAGCTAGAATTAAATACTAAAAAAACTAAGTATATTATTTTTAGACCACGTAATAAATGTGTCGAGCAAGAAATCCTCATACAATATCACGGCGAAATTATTGAACGGGTTGTTTCGCACAAATTCCTTGGCGTTTTGTTTCACGAAAACTTAAGCTGGTCTTGTCATGTAGACAAACTAAGAACCGAGATCTCGCGCTCCATTGGTCTTATATGTAGAGTTAGACATTTATTGCCACGTCGAATAAAGAAACAGTTATACTACGCATTGGTTCATTCTCGTTTTAACTACTGCCTACTAGTATGGGGAACAACAACAAAAACAAATATAGACAGCCTATACACACTGCAAAAGCAAGTCTTGCGTTTAATAGAAAATGCACCGTACAGGAGTCATACTGCTCCGCTTTTCAGAAAGCACCAGTTATTAACATTGCAAAATGTTATAAAAAAGAAATTATCTTTAATCATCTATAGTCAAATAAAGTCCGAGCCAACAGCCTTTTTTCAACAGTACCTTTGGAAAGAACATACTTACAATCTTAGATCCACCAACTACACAAGAGGAAAAGTACGCACAAACTACGGCAACCAAAAACTATCAAACCAAATACCCATCCTTCTAAATGACCATCCTGATCTGATGGCTATAATCGAAAACAGTGTGTCAATTCAGGCTTTAAAAAGAAACATGAATATGTACTTTCTGTCATCTCAAGAGTGACTGCGTTCTCAGGTTTATTTTTTAGAGTGTTATGATATGTGCTGTGTCATGTTTTATGCTTCTTTTTTTATCAAAGCAAGTTATTTGTTATTTTCTTGAATTTATGCAGTGCTATCCCGTGTGCACTGTTGTGCTTAGGGTTTTCATATGGTTGTTTACATTTCGCAGGTTTTCATTTTTCTGCCTTCGTGTGTGCCACGCTGAGTGATGTGCCGGGGGGGGGGGGGAGGGGAGGGGGAGGGGGTCGACGCCTCGTCAGGCATTTAATTGCCTTTTGCGACGGCCTCCTAGACAACTGTGATGTATGTTGTCTGAATAAAACATTGAATTGAATTGAATTGAACGAGCCAGATGTTCGCTGGAAGCTTCTTGGATGCTGGTCGTGTACTCCTCGACCGTCTTCTTCTCTACCTGCGCTACGGTTTTAATTTCGTTTTTTTTTTTCTTTCTTTCTCGCGTCGCATTTTGATGCGAAAGGAGAGAGCGACGGAGCGTCCGCATGCATAACCACGAAAGCAAATGCAGGAAGGTGCTTCATGTTACGTATTGCTGGAGCTATTATGTGGCGGTGGGGTCCGCGAGTGTTCGAGTGGTGCGAGTGGCGTTCGGCGAGTGCGAAAAGGGAGAGAGCGTCGGAGCGTCCGCATGCATAACCACAAAGCAAATGCGGGGGGAAGGTGCTTCGTCTTACCTTATGGGTGCTGTTATGTGGCGGTGGGGTCCGCCGAGCGTTCGATTGGTGCGAGTGGCGTTCGACGAGTGCGAAAGGAGAGAGCGTCGGAGCGATCCGCGCATAACCACAAAGCAAATATATGGGGTCAGTTAGCTGGTAATTTACTTATCGGTGCTATTATGTGGCGGTGGGGTCCGCCGAGTGTTCAGTGGTGCGAGTGGCGTTCGACGAGTGCGAAAGGAGAGAGCGTCGGAGCGTCCGCATGCATAACCACAAAGCAAATGCTGGGGAGGTGCTTCGTGTTACTTATCGGTGCTATTATGTGGCGGTGGGGTCCGCTGAGTGTTCGAAGATTAGTGCGAGTGGCGTTCGACGAGTGCGAAAGGAGAAGGCGTGGAGCGTCCACATGCATAACCACAAAGCAAATGCTGGGGTGGAGTGCTTCAGCATGTTACTTATCGGTGCTATTATGTGGCGAACAGGGTCCGCCAGGTGTTGCAATTGGGTACGAGTGGCGTTCGACGAGTGCGGAGAGAGCGTCGGAGCGTCCACATGCATAACCACAAAGCAAATGCTGGGGTAGGTGCTTCGTGTTACTTATCGGTGCTATTATGTGGCGGTGGGGTCCGCCGAGTGTTCAATTGGTGCGAGTGGCGTTCGACGAGTGCGAAAGGGAGAGAGCGTCGGAGCGTCCGCATGCATATTTCCTAAAAACAAATGCTGGGGGAGGTGCTTCACGTGTTACTTATCGGTGCTATTAACCGTGGCGGTGGGGTCCGCCGAGTGTTCGAATTGGTGCGAGAGTGGCGTTCGGCGAGTGCGAAAGGAGAGGCGTCGGGCGATCACATCCATAACCACAAAACAATGCTGGGGTAGGTGCTTCATGTTACTTATCGGTGCTATTATGTGGCGGTGGGGTCGCCAGTGTTCGAATTAGTGCGAGTGGCGTTCGACGAGTGCGGAGAGAGCGTCGGAGCGTCCATGCATAACCACAAGCAAATGCTGGGGGAGGTGCTTCGTGTTGCCATCGGTGCTATTATGTGGCGTTGGGGTCCGCCGAGTGTTCAATTGGTCCTGGTGGCGTTCGACGAGTGCGAGGAGAAGAGCGTCGGAGCGTTCACATGCGCTAACCATAACAAATGCTGGGGTAGGTGCTTCATGTTACTTATCAGTGCTATTATGAGGCGGTGGGGTCCGCCGAGTGTTCAATTGTACGAGTGGCGTTCGACGAGTGCGAAAGGAGAGAGCGTCGGAGCGTCCACATGCATAACCACAAAGCAAATGCTGGGGAAGGTGCTTCGTGTTGCGCTTATCGGTACTATTATGTGGCGGTGGGGTCCGCCAGTGTTCAATTGGTGCGAGTGGCGTTCGACGAGTGCGAAAGGAGAGAGCGTCGGAGCGTACCATGCGCCGCACAAAGCAAATGCTGGGGTAGGTGCTTCATGTTACTTATCGTTCGCCTGTGGCGGTGAGGTCCGCCGGCGTTCAATTGGTGCGAGTGGCGTTCGACGAGCAGCGAGCGGAGAGAGCGTCGGAGTCGTCCGCACGCGTAAACCACAAAGCAAATGCTGGGAAGGTGCTTCGTGCTTACTTATCGGCGCTATTATGCGGGCGGTGGGGTCCGCCGAGTGTTCAATTGCGTGCGGTGGCGTCTCGACGAGTGCGAAAGGAGAGAGCGCCAGTCGGAGCGTCTCAAACACGCGTAACCACAAAGCAAATGCTGGGGAAGGTGCTTCGTGTTGGGCTTATCGGTGCTATTATGTGGCGGTGGGATCCGCCGAGTGTTCAATTGGTACACGCGCGTTTCCATACACGCGCGCTTTTGTTTGAGTGGTGACATCTCGCCCATCTTTCCGCCCGATCTTTTTTTTAATGCATTTTGAAGTGCGCGCAATCCCGGTGTCACTCAGCTCAAGCGCGTAGCTTTGGCTGATGCATGAGACGCCATTGTACCGGTTAAGGCACGCACTGAGCGCGGGAGAGCGTCACGCGGTGGCACATTTAGGGCAACAATGGATGTCTTCTACAGACAGAGCATGTAGGCACCCTATCCGGAGTTAGAGTGCCTTCATACACACGTGCGCTTTTGCTCCGAGTGGTGACATCTCAGCCATTTTTCCACCCCATCATTTTTCTATGCATTTTGAAGTACGCGCAATCCGGTGTCACTCAGCTCGAGCGCGTAGCTTTGTCTAATGCATAGACGCCATTTTACCGCCCAAGTCACGCACCGAGTGCGCCAGAGCATCACGCTGGCACATTCAGGGCAACAATGAATGTCTTCACCCTCAGACAGACAGACATGTAGGCACCCTATCCGGAATTAGGAACGCCAGCGCTACCTCGTAGGTTCTACATGAAGCGCCTCGCTAGGAGAATGGCTATTTTTTCACTACATCTATTCTAATTCACTGTAGAAACACCTTTGTAATACCATTTGAGCCCAGCCTTTTCGAACGTCTACTTTTCTTTTCATTTCTTGTTTTTACTCCACAACGCCTTCTTTTCGAACGTGGTCTTCCTCGAACACAGATTATTTCATACTTTCCATACTCAGCGAAGGAATCTTTCGTCTGTTCCTTACCTAAGGGAAAGGTGAGGTCGGATCCCGAATCGAAATGGCACCTTTCTTTAAGTGAGGCAACTACCTTTGCTTGCGTAAGGTAACAGCACGCAGAAAGGAAAGGTTCGTGTTTTAATAGGGGGTAAGTCTACCCAATAATAATTCTAGTCTGGCCTCGGCGTTCTGCCGTGTCCGCGCGCTTTCGACTCCTCTTCCCGTTCCTCAATTTCTCGTCGCACACGCCGCGTCTGTATCTTCCTTTCATTTTTGACAAGGGGCGTGATATTGTTTCCCCACAGTAAACAGGAGTCTCTTGAGGCTTCAGACCGGCGCACCACAGCTGAAGGCTGAATCACTAAGATTGCGATAGAAGGGTTAGAGTCTCTCCTAGAAGCCCCCACTCCAGCTTGTCTAACGTGTGAACACACAGCAAACATGGTCCTTAAAGTTCGCTCGCCGTGCTGAGCGTGGTTCGAAGCATTGTGTTTCCTCGCCATCGGACAATGGCCGACTTTTGCTCTGCCAAAAACAGGGAAAGTGTGAAGGACGTGTGTTTGCTGCGAGAATGGCTGGTTTCATTACGTGAGCCATCTTTTGAGCGATTTTTGATCTCTGTTATTGTAAACGATTTCTTTCCAGTGAGCACCAAACGACCGGAACGGGAGGAGCCGGGTAAGTTACACTTGCACGGTTGCACCTTCCTCTGGTCTGGAGAAGTCCAGGCTGAGGAAGCACCTGATGTTGCCGCGAAGGTTTCCACCCCGTGTGCAGAGAGATCCCTGCGCAGGTGCCATATCGGTTGCGCATTTCCCCGGCTGGTCGAGAGGAATCCCTCGGCGACTGCTTTACGAACACTAGACATCATGCCCCTGAAAAAAGGACGAATATCGCCCGGCGGCAATCGCTCTGCGCGTAGTTTCAGAACAATGGCTGTCACGCAGCAAGCAAAGCGAACGTGCCTCCGTACAGAGTTCGTCGGTTACATGCTGCATATTTGCTCCATCGAGTTCAGCCTTGAGTCGTCCACAGTGTGACCCGTTCTCGCGTCCCGAAGAACGTGAAACGACGGGGATGGCTTACGCACTCCTTCCAACGAATTTGGCCTTCCGGAGGAAGAGGCCAAACGGGGCTCTTCTGAACGTGCTGCGCTGCTAGGCAACTTGTGTTCCCTTATTCCAGGGCCACTGGTTTGCATTGTTTCGTCGGCTATCATAAATCCAGTCCTTCTAGGCAGCCTTTGCAGTCACGTTGTCTATTGGAGTATCCAATACGACCCAGCCGATGAACATTTCTACGTTGACGGTAAGCGCTAAACGATTTTGTGTTTTCGTTTTTTTTAGTTTTTTTATGAGCAGTGTTTATTTAACTTGTCTCATATGTGGTTTTCAGATAAGGAATTTAGCGTCTTCAGCACAATCACACATAGCGAGTTGCTCGTAGCCCTCGACCCTTCGTTGACGAGCATCGCCAGGGAAGACGATCTGAAGCTCGTGGGAAAGCTGGCGAAAGATTTGCCGGTGTGGCTGCGGCACCACAACCTCGACGGCATCTTCTTGTTTTCCGACGCGGCCACGGATGCGGCGAAGCTTCTGCGCCTCAGCCTTGTACGAAAAAGCGCTGGGTGCAGGGCGGCTCTCTAAAATCGCATTTGCTTTCAGGCAATCACGAAGCAGTTCGGCTTGAACGATGGGACTAAAGGAATCCTCGGCGTCGGGCTTTACTACCCACACGCCCACAAATACCTCGCGTGCTTCCAACGGTACTCCCACGCTCGCTTGTTCTTAGTCCAAGGGGTGCTACCAGAACGAACACCGCTCCTTCTTCGCAGGAACGCCGACCTGCTGGTGTTCGTGAGCCACTCTTACCCGGCCCATGAGACCTGCACCGTGCCCTCGCCCTATCGGATAACTGCGCGAGACATGGAGCGACTGGTGAGTCCACGCTCTGAGTGGTCTGGCCTCTGACGCCTGTCTCCGCGCAGAGGGACGTCTCCGATGCGGCCGACGGCAACAGGCTCACTGCGATCTCTTTCAACCTCGCCGTGATCCGCTCCGAGCTGCAGCCCGGAAAATGCACGTGCCTACGCCAGAAGTGGCTCGACTACTCTCGGGTGAGGGCCGTGATGACCACCAGGCGTCCACTCGTGGTGGTGGCCGTCTAAGGCGACCTTTTCCCAACTCCCAGCCAGTTCGTGCGGAAAATGACGCGCCGGTCTCGTCATTGGAATTTCCGTGCTGCCTTATTGCTCTCATTAAGTTAGTAATGTTCGAAGCCGTTCTTTTTAATTTTCTGCACGAAGTGTGCAGTTTTTCGCATGCAGAATGAATCTGTACGAATGTCTTATGTTATCTCTAGTTCTACAAAAAAGAACAGACTCGTCTGCATAGCAAGCAGAAAGGACGCTAGAAGCGGAGACGAGGCAGCGATTTTGCAAAAGTGCGCCCCGACGGAAGCCCAGAATCTAGCTGAGACGGCATCTCACAATCATCAAAAGAGCGAGCGAAGGAATTTGAAAAGCTACAGAATCGAGCGCATCGCTTGGAGCGGTCCTGTCATGCTGTAGTCTTCTCTATACTTGCCTACCAAAAAATGCCAGAAACTCTGCTCGTTGATCGCACGCGATCACCACCAGGGTCCACTGCATTTCCAAACGTAAATTAACAACGTGAGTGACGTGAACGACGTCAAAAATGTCTCCCGTGCGTTCTTGCGTTCTTGGGGCAGTTGTCGGTACTTGGCGTGGTAGCTTTCACTCGTTTTAGAGCGCAGCTCTTAGGCGCCCATTTCCGGCTTGAGCGGCGTCGCGTCGGCGTCGCCGTCGGCGTAACCGCGCGGTACATTATGGGACGCGTGACGTCACTGACGACGTCGTAGGTGACATCACTGCATGACGTCATCGTCACTGATGACGTCATCAGTAACGTCACTGATGACGTCATCGGCATCGTCATCGTCCGCCCCCCCAGGTCACGTGGCCCCCGAGGTCACGTAACCCCCCCCTTCCCGAGGTCACTTGACCCAGCCCCCAGTACCCTTCCTTCCTCCTCCTCAAGGGCTGCCCTCTAATTCGGCGTTACAGGGAGTTGTAAACGGCTTTCACTTTTTGGAGCGCAGCTCTTAGGCGCCCGTTTCCGGCATGAGCGGCGTCGGCGTCGCCGTCGCCGTCGGCGTAACCGCGCGGTGCATGATGGGTAAATTTTCCCGCTAAATTTAGCGGAAAATTTCCCGCGAAATTTAGCGAAAAATTTTCCCACGAAATTTAGCGGAAAATTTTCCCGCTAAATCTAGCTGACAATTTCCCTAAATTTAGCGGCAAATTTTCCCCGCCAGATCTAGCGGGAAATTTTCTCCGCCCCCACCCCTCGAGGTCACGTGACCCCCAGGCCACGTGACCCCCCCCCTTCGAGGTCACGTGACCCCCCCCCCACCCGTGCCTTCCCCTCCTCCTCAAGAGCTGCGCTCTAATTCGGCGTCACAGGGAGTTGTAAACGGCTTTCAATTTTTTTAAGCAGTTACTCGATCGTTTTTCTCGTCCCCTGCTCTTAGTGTTGCCGCTTAAGTTGCATCATGCCGTACTGTTTTCTCTGCGTACAGCCAATACTTAATTAATACGGTGCCGGGTGTTCGATGCTCTGAGGGACTGTGCCGTGAAGGTATGGGCGGAGTGAGCGAGGCCGTGACCGACATGTATCACACCAACAAACAGGACGGATTTAATCCCTGGGATCAACTGATTATTTACAAAGACAGCGTGCGCCACAGACTGGTGGCAGATAATTCATACAGACAATAGAGGGTAAGCTCTACATCTTCCCTCTTTAAGAAAGATAGAAGGTGGAGGCAGTTCGCAAAATTTAAGTTCACAAATTCAAACGAGCCGGCAGAATAACACCATCGCCCCAGAATCCAGCTTAAATTCCGCGGTGTAATTATCCACGGTGACGTCCACGTATTTTGCCTTGGCGGGTCTCCCACGGCGTGCAGCCGGATGGGGTTCAGCTTAACCTGCTTGGATTTTCTTGAATGGCACACTTCGGCAAACTGCCCTTTCCTTTTGCAGTAACGATCTCACTAAACATTCGGCGCATGCGTGGCGCCGCCATAACTTTAGTTCACAGAAGCCAGCAGGCCGCGCATGCGGGGATTGCGCCGTCTCGTGCTCCAGCGAGGTTGTCGCACGTGCAGAAAGACTAAAGTTCCCTCGATGGAATGCAACAGTGGTGGCGTAGTCAAACAGGCTAGCGAGATCCGTCTATTCCAAAGCGAGTTCCGTGCTGGGCAGTCTGAACACGATTGAGGCGCGCGACGACACAACGAGGAAGTCGATAAGTCACTGGAGTCTCCTATTCTCGCTTTGGCTCCATTTGCACGTGCTGGCTTGGCGTCCGAGCGTCGACGGGAAGAAACTTTCTGATTATTCGCGGCGTAGACTTGGATCGCAAGATGCCGTCGATGCTTGGTCGAGCAGACGCTCTTTCTTTATCTTCGTCTTCATTCTGGAGCGGCTGAAGCCTCGTTGGGCGTAAGCCTTGCGTTCCGACACAGCTTGTCCGAGAAACGCGTGTCTCGCAGACCGACGACTAACTTGTCGGGAACTAGCTGCTCTTCTATCACCGCTGACGGGTAGTTGCAGCGTTTCACGAGCTTGCAGAGCTCTGCATAGTAAGCAACCACGCTCTCGTCTGGCTGCTGGACGCGTTTCCGGAAAACGATTACCCATAGAGCTCGTTCGTTGGGTGTACGAAGTGTGCGATAAAGAGTGCAACCACCGCATCGTACAATTTGAAGGACGCTTCGTCGAGCGAGAACGTGTTCTGCAGCGCGCGAGCTTCCGGACCCATACAATAAAATCAGAGAGCGTACCTGGACGTTTGCGACGCTTGACCAAGACCTAAGGCAGCGGTGTAGTCGTGGTAGCGATCTCGCAAGGTAGGCCAGCTCCCGGCGTTCGAAAAGTCGAAGGCGTCTGGCTGTCGCAGATCGACGCCGACCCACTGCTGGCTGGACTCATTTGGCATACTTGTGTTGTGATGACTAGAGTTTAGAGTGGCTTAATTAACACTTCTGACACCATGTTCGATGCTCGAAGGGCCCGTGCCGTGAAGGTACGGGCAGAGTGAGAAAAGGCTGTGACCGACATGTATCAAACCGGCAAACAGAATATATTTAATCCCGATGACCAACTATCTACAAAGACAGAGGGCGCCACAGTCTGGTGGCAGATAATTTACACAGACAATCGGTGGCAACCTTTGCACTGGGGTTGTTAATTCATGAGATCTCAATGGCCTTGAGTGGTCTCTGAAATCGAGGCAAGACTCAGTCCGCGCTCTACCTCCAGCGACTCTTTTTGAACGAACTTGAACGGAGGCTGGTCTTGTCTTTTGGAGCATTCTGCTCGGATCTAAGCACAACTTGGCTCGGGCCTCCTCAAACCTGGGCACTTGCGCGGTCTTGTTCGTGAGGCCGGCTCCCAGTCCGGGCACCTCTTTCACGCACCTGTAAACGCGGGCCCGATTGCTGGCCTGGTTGGTCCTTACCGAAAGTGACAGAAAAGCGTCTTTTCACACTGCCTGGGATACCTCGTGGCGGATGTAATCTCGGACGGCCGTCGCAATTCCTCTGTAACTTTAAACCCTCGCCAGGCCTCAGAGAATCAAAATATTTACAGTTTCAACGTTGTTCAAGCTTACAGCGCTCGTCTGTTTCTTCCGTTATTTGGGTCAACTCATACCAACCGTTGTTACGATTGACAAAACGATACGGTGGTATCGCTGTTGTGCCGGTTCTTCCTGCCTACCCGCCGACGCTTTGACGCATGGATGGCGTTCCTGAAGTTTCGCCTAGCATCACCCAAACAGAGGCACTCGTGGACTGGGAACTGAGATTGCCGTCACAGGTGCGAAATCTCTGAGAAAAAGCGCGCTCGGAACGAGTCAGGTGCACTAACCGCTCATTCACACTGGAAGCGGATCCGCGTTCGCAAAGCGGTTGCGAACGCGGTTGTATAAAGATCCAGTACAATTGTACGCGCACTTGATGTCGTCGAGTGCCCGTGCAATTGTACTGGATCTTTATACAACCGCGTTCGCAACCGCTTTGCGAACGCGGATCCGCTCCAGTGTGAATGAGCGGTAAGTCGGGGTCGGCACAGCGAGGCCACGCCTGTCCTCCTTCCTAAGTATCGGATCACCAGAGGAGCGGGTCACTTCTACGTCGACTGATGCCGTACCCTTGAACCGTGCAAGATTAAGGGCGCACACGTGTCGGGAAATGTGTTGAACTTCACTGCGTAAGTCATCCTACTACTTCAAGTCAACCGGACGCCAGACTCCTGTGCAACGGTCTGTGACTCAGCTTTGCCGATTGTGTGTAATGTGTACGCTAAGGCAAAAGAGACGTTTGGCAGCAGGCGTGGCTGCTGACAAACAAGGACTCATGAAACCCCTACCTAGGGACCTGGGAAAGATGTACCCTTCAAAACTACCGGAGGACTGCTTCGATGTGTGCTTTCTCGTGATCTGTCGACTGACTCGCTTGAACCATGTCATGCTGACGGTTCATTGAATATAGTCATGTGAAGAACCCCTATCATCTTGAAGCAGAAGACGCTGCAACTCCCCTCCTGGCACGCTACCTGGTTCGAGTCCCCGACTACGTAACACCGTCCGGTACATTTTTTTCTCTGAATATAACATTCACCTTTGGCAAATTTACGGATGTAGCTGTTAACCAGCTCTAAAGCATTGGTTACGAAACAAAGAAACTCGAGTAATATTGTCGCAGATCTGTTTTGGTTGCTCGAGCGTGCCGGCGAACTCTCACCCGGATTTTGGTTCTACGTGAGGCTCGCGCCTTGCCTCTCAGTCTCTCGAATTCCCGCTGTTCCTGAAAGGAGCCAGCAGGACGGCCCGCCGCTCTTGTAAATATCTTATTCCTTATTTTACTAATTCAACTCTTTCAGTTCTATCTTCACAGTCGCCTTCTGCAGGGCGACAATATGTTCGGCTTGCGGAGCAGAGTATCGCAGCGGTCTCGGATTTTTGCATTCAAGTATTGCCAGAGAAGCGACCGTCGCACTTGCAGCCTACGCGACGGGTGCCATGATGAGAAGGCGGCTTTCCGCGCAGGCGCCGTCGTGCGCATCCCGGGTAACTCAAAGCGTGCGCGCGATGCGACGCTGGTTGTGCGGCCTGCTTGTACACGGCTGCATTCAAACAGCGCGTGCGTTATAAAAAGAACGAAGCGCAATTACACGTGTCTAAGTGTCGCACACAATGTCCAAAGGTTCAAGAAGCATCCCGCTCGTCAGACTTGAGATTCATACATTTCGCGAAGGCAAAGCGAAGAAATCTCTCCCGCCTCAAAGCAACAACAGCTAGGATAATGTTGGCGTGATCCGAGTGAGATGAAGGGAAGACAGATTCGAAACGAGTCCGAGCTGGGCCTCGTGTCTAATGAAGGACGCTCGGCATCGTGCTCGGGTAGCTGAGTTGGCGCATCCGACTCTCCATGAAGGAAGAGTGAGGAGGCCTTCCTTATTTCAGATGGGCCCCGGCGCTCCTTAAGGTCACTTCCCGGCAAGCGCTCTAGTCAACCCTTTCTCCGCCAATAAGCAGGAGGCGGCGAAAAAGAAAGCTCCGCCATTTAGTTACTCTGCCAATCCCGAACGTATAGCGGCATGCACCGGACACCCTACTCATGCATGCCACACTACTCATACATCGTTAAAAGACAGTGGTGTTCGCCGCAGGCACAGGGACTAAGCTACCTGCGGACAGGCTGTTGAATACTTTCTACAGTCGAAGAAGACGGTGATCTCGGGATCCCAAGACAGATCCTTGAGGCTATTTGCTTTTCCATCCGCCGCAGTGCCTTTCCTCAACGAGCCTCGTCCCATTAAATTCCCGTTTCCAGTCGCTCAACGAGTCGAGTTATTTCCCAGACGCCTCAGGCCCTGCTGCTTCAAACTTACCCGCAAGCAGGTTTTGTCTAACCAATATGTACCGTCAAACAAGCAAGGAACATATCTCAGACAGTGTCTGCGCACTGTTTTTTCTGGGACTTATTACGGCGCCCAATGCCTGGCGAGCGAGCAATTCGGCGGGCATTATCAGCATACGGAGGAGACAATGAATCCACGCGAGCTCGTGAAGTAAAAGCGTTGACCAGGGCACGACCTTCGCTATACAATATACACTGAGTTCCCGAGAAAAGATCTCCGTGTTTTCGACCCGGGTGAATCAACTACGCATCGTAGAGAGCTCAACTCCGTGAGAACGTGACGCTAGCAGTTAGGATAGAACTCGATAGAACGCGAACGTTCGAGCTTTCTATGCATAGTTTCTGCACACGTAGCCGAAAAACACGCTTTTCTTTTCACGGGAACTCCCTCGCCCTTACAATAAAACGGGGCCTAAAACTCCACAGCTGTTCCTCGGGCACCGGTCTAGGCCGTACGTCTCAATACAGACGTCACAAAAGTATTTATGGCACAAAAGTGTACTGTATAGCGTTTGATTTCATCTAACGTCTCGTTTGCGCGGGGGCTCGCCAATTAGACCGATTTCACTAAGCGTTCGGCGCATCCATGACGCCGCCATAACTTTCGTTCACATAAGGCAGGCGGCCGTGCATGCGAGGACTCGTGCCGTCACGTGCTCCACACGCGCAGAGCTCCAGTGTGGTTGTCGCACGTTCAAAAAGACTAATGTTCCCCCGATGCATTGCGGCAGCGGTGGCGTAGTCAAACTGGCTGGTGAGATTATTAAACCGCCAAACCGCACGATCACGCTTCTGGATGAAATTGACAGTACCGGAGCTGTGAGGGAAGTAGCGAGAGACCAGCTGCCACGTCGTGTAGTAGCGTGAGTGGCTCACTGCAGCCTCAATGTTGGTTGCGCGCCCGACAAGCAACACTAGGGACTTTTAGCAAGCCGTTACCGTGTTCCGCGTACCGCACTACCGGAGCCTTCGAAGCACGCTTTTTAGCGGCCACCCGAGGGATACCGCAAGGCGCGCGCGCTTAAAAGCGTGCTTCAAAGGCTCCGGTAGAGCGGTGCGCAGAACACTTCAACGGTTTGGTCCCCTATTGATGTACTCTAGTGTAGCCTCAACAGGAACACGTCGGGGACTAGGACCGCGGGGAGAAATCAACATGGCAGCTTGCCAACTCTTGGGAGCTGCCGTTTTCCGGACTCAGAGAGAGCTCGGTTCTCAAACGCCGTTTCAAATGGCTTTTTTTATTAATTTTTTTGGAGGGGGGGGGTGCGAAGGTTGGGTTTACTTTATCAATAAAGCATTTCATGCTTTAAACCTTTGCTGTAAACTTTCCCTCGACTCCTGGGCCTGGCCGCTTGATTCCACTCCAGCTCCGATAGAAACGGCCTGCCGCGTGGCTCTTTTTGCTGGGGGAAAACGAAAGGTGTCCGAGCGGCCGCACTCCATGGGAGTGAGCCCCCTGGTGGCGCTGAACAGCGACCACGCTCACTGGCGGCACGGTGGAAGAAATACATTTAGGTGGTGACTCTGGCCGCTCTTCCCGCGAGGAGCGAGCGACCAGATCGTGTTCGGAGCTAGCATCGAACAAGGAGTATACTCTGTGTCACCTTATGATGTACCGCAGTAAAGGCTACAAGCGCGAGCTCCTTGCTCTGGGGCACATCTCGGCGGCACAAGCTCTCGTGACTTAAGAGCGGCTGCCAACGCTATGATCTCGCGCTCCTAGCCTTCGCTGCAGTACAACGAAAGGTGAAACGAAGTATAGTTACTTCCGCGCCGCCGCAGAGGGCGGAGGTGTGAGCACCGGTAGAGTGCCTTCATACATACGCAAAAGCACCGGTAAGCACCGGGGGTATGAGGTCTCTCCTCCGCGGCCACGGTGTCGGGGGCGTAGCTTGCTCGCCTTTTTCGCGGTGTGGTGGTGGTGTGCGGCCAGTGGTTGGACTCATGTTTTGCTTTGGTGCTGTGTCAATCAAAGGAGCCACCATCGTGCATGAAGGTGAGCCTTAACCCAAAGAAGAAGTTATGCTATAAGGATGGGAAAAACGTTCTTCGTTCCCAACTGCAATTCGGGGTACCGGAACTGTGCAGAGCGAGTGTATTTGTTGAAAGCTCCATCGAATGACGTTCGCCTGGAGCAGTGGCGTCGTGCAATCCCGAGTGCCGATCGCAAGTTACTACCTATTAGCGGCGAGATATTTTGGTGGCGCCTCCTATGGTTTCCTCTCGTGACGTCATTACCTTGTGGACAACAAGTTCGATGGTGTTTGCAATGAGCATGGTGGAGGCTTGAAATCATTGCGCTCTCAAAGCAGCACTGCCAACACCGTCAAAGTTAAGGTTCATACATTCCTCTTATTTCGCTCGATGAGAAAAACTTTGCTGACGTCATAGTCAACATTGGGCCAATTCTGGAAGGCCGACCACAGCGACGCTTTTGATCGCGCACGTCGCCAATACTTCGTTTCAGCTTGGGTCCAGACGCAGGCGACGCTACAAGCGCGAGCTCCGGGCTTTCAGCGTCCCTGCCAAGCACGCGCGCTCGTGCAATGCAAGCACTGTTCAGGGCCACACGCTCGCGCTCGTAGCATCGGCTGCGTCTGGACCGAAGCTGAAACGAAGTATAGTCTCCTCATCTCGTTGACCAAGTGAAGACCAAGCTTCACAGTCTGATTTCTGTCGAAGACTGGGAATGCGAAGATGTCTGGACAGAAAAGGCTGAAGAAACAAAGGCTGTGGACTGCATACTATATTGTGTAACTGGGTATTTGAGTGTGCAAATGAAAAAAAAAGTTACACGCTGCCCTGCGTACCAATCCGCTTTCAGCATCGACAAAAACACTTCTGCTGAAGCAGCACTGACAAACGTTTAGGACAAAGGAGGCCTTATACACCACAACGAGAACCTTTTCCAGCTACTGAAGAAAGTGGAATAGTTCTTCGTGGAATATAAAAGCCACCAGACTGTCTACTGGGACACAATCGACAGTGTTCTTGACACATGCATAATAACGTTTCCATGCGCTGAACACAAAGAAGAAACAGTTGCCCACTTGCTCCACTACTACTTCAGCATGCGAATGCGACAACACTGTCAGCATATTACCATGAGTATGAACAAACAAGCTCAAGAAAAGAAGAAATCAACAAAAGCAGCGCTCGTCTTAGTTTAAGAGCATGTGCGAGAAACACAGGATGTAGGAGACTGCGTTCTTTGGTAGTATGCAGTGAACACAGCTTTTGTGTACATTTTAAAGGGAAAATATTTGTTAGGTCTTTTTTTACAGATGGAAAGTGATTTATGTCCTATAACCGCTACTATTGTTTGACTTTCAGTCACTGTTTCATCATGTCAGTCAGTATGTCATCAATACTGTGTCATTATTTCAGTCACTATGTCATCATAAATATAATTGTTTTCTGCTCACAAGGTTTGTATGTTCCACAGTACAAGTTGACATTGTATGTATAAACCATTTGTAATGGTATAACCTTTATGCGAATGTAAAGAATTATTTTGGCCCC
Organism: Ixodes ricinus; assembly: GCA_037355805.1. Classification (NCBI taxonomy): domain Eukaryota; kingdom Metazoa; phylum Arthropoda; class Arachnida; order Ixodida; family Ixodidae; genus Ixodes; species Ixodes ricinus. The sequence goes on along the minus strand of JAZHYW010025869.1, from coordinate 68,769 downwards.
ACCATGTAACATTATTAGAATTTATTTTTTTCAATAAGAAGGCAGGAGCGGGGTGGAACAAATCACCCGACCTTTTATAAAGCCACACAATGTGTGTAAACAATTTACGGAACTGTTACCAAACATGATACTTGACAAAACATGCGAGCACGATCCAACTGTTTACTCTAAATTACTCTAAATTATTGAAGGCCCAGTAGATTATGCCGGGAAGTTTTATATTTATAAGAGTCTTTTTGTCACGTTAAAGCGTCATCGGAATGTTCTCGTTTAAAAAAAAAAACAGGAACCGCACGGGGGAAAGGGTAATCAGTGCCTGTGCGCCAACATAAATGCATCATTTCACTACACAGTACACAGGGACCGAGTAAAAATGCATAATTTGCTTCACAAGCCCTTTATACAAGCCTTCACAAGCCCCTCTAAACTTGGGCGCCATCTATTCCCGTGAGCGTGAAGCGCGCTCGCGCGCCGAACATAATGTGGTCGCCGCGTGAGACAGAGAGTCATCACCTAAATGTATTTCTTCCACCGTGCTGGCGGTGAACGAGGAAGAGCTGCGCGAAGGCCGAGAAACGCCCAAGCAGAGCTGGCACGTGTCCGCTGGCCCGAGCCACCAGCCTGAAACTCAGCTGGATTACTGCTTCGACGCATCTTCTTGTGAAGCGGCAAGCCGTAGCAAAACAGCGGAGATCAAGCGGCCGTGCCAGGACCAGGTCAATTTGCATGGGTGGCTTTTCCCCCTTTTCCTCCAATCGGTTGAGCGTGTTCTTGCTGGTGTCGACAGGTAAAGGCAAAAGCGTCTTGCGCGTCGTGCCATCAGCCGTTGTAAGAATGAAGCAGCAGCGTGACGTTCTTGCAGAGGTGCCCTGCCAACGGGGACTCCTTGAAGCAGCACAAGGCTTCGAAGGTGAGCACAATGGTCGAGGAAGGCCGGCTCGATAAAACGCAACCAAACAATATTGAGTGAACCCGCCCTAAGCGCCCGCCCTAAGCGCGTTGCGTATTGTGACGCATCGCTGCCTTAAAACATAAGTCACCACTTCATCGAGATCTATTCGTGATTGTATTTGTAGGTTTTGTTCTAATTAACAATTTTATGGAACTTTCCGGGCCGGTTCACACGTTTATCGCATCACGAAGTCACTGTTACATCAGCAGTAGATATTAATAAATGCGTGGCTAAGGCAGCTCTGGCCGATATTCGTGATTTGGCGCTAACCTTGAGTGTGCACGGCCCGATATTAGCGCGCTTCGTGCAACGCTAGCGCTAGCAAAACGATTCCAGTTTTTTGGGAGGCGCCCTGATGCAACATCAGGGCGCCCAAAAACTAAACTCATTATTTCACCGCAAAAGCGCTGAAATAAGCGAAAGAACAAGAGGCCCTCCTTGGCCGCGCTTTATTCGAACCGCGAATGTATCTAAAAAAAAAGAATGGCTGCATGTTGGTCATTTTGCCAAAAGTATTTATATGCGGAAGCTTTACAGGGTGGGTGGTGCTCTTTATAATAATAATAATAATACCTTTATTTGTTTCAACAAAAACAATGTTGAAATGGTGACATGAGACAAAAGCTGTAAAAAACAGCTTCTATCCCTTGTCAAGTGGTGACTAGGGTAGGATGACCCATAAAGGAGCGATGCGACAATTTTTGTTGTATAAATAGAGCTTAGAATAATATCTTCACATTAATAACCTATGAGACACGTTGTTTTGTTGACTTTTTCTCCACGCAATGGCAGTCACAGGAACAATTCGAGAAAAGCGAACACGTTTACCCCTCAAAAAAGCGGCCACGTGATCTGGAGCGGAATATATGCCACCAATGTTTTTAACATAGCCACACGCAGGTATTGCGGAGCACAGGGCGCGCGCTGAGTTCAATGCATTGTCAAGGTTCGGCTCTTCCCGTCATCCCAGCGATTGGGCTCGAGCCACTACCCGAATGCATGTCGAGGCATTCATTGTCACGGGCCAAAATTGAATGCCTACGCAGTGCACCTGTCTACTGTATGAGCCACACCTAAAAATCGCCACAGCGGAAGTCGCAAAGCTTCATGACGCACTCCCGGGGTTGCATTGCTGACGTCCCCTTAGCTTCGTCATCAAGTTTTTTGCAAAGAGACTGAAAGAAAAGTTCCCCTTTTTCCTTAGAATTCCACCGCAACGAAGGTTTGGTCAGTTGCGTTGCTTTCGAGTATTCTTGCATCCCACCAGACATGTACTTAACGCGTTACTAGTAACGAGTTACTTCTACCTAGTTGCTTTTTTCGGTAATGAGTAACGTATAGTTACTTTTTTAGAAAAGTAATGAGTAACAGACTGTTACTTTTAAGGCCAAATAACAAGTGACGGTATTTCGTTATATTTGATGAGTAATGGGTACAACAGCGTTTAAACAGCCTCGTTTTAATTCTAGTCTAAGTATGCGTCTATTGCGACAAAGGCACGATGGGCCACCAGAGAAACAGCTAAACGGTATAACAGTATAGCAACGCTTATCGCTGAACACGTCAGTCGAACTCACCATCTGGGAATGTCTTTCACCCAGAGAACGACAATGAGGTTCGTTGGTTGACCCTTTAGAATCGTGTACAGGTGCAAATGGTAAACCCGGAGTGTTGCCAACGCAGGAAGTCACAGCACCCATTGTCCAACTTGGAACTTTAGAGACAGAAAGAACAAAAGAGGAGAGCGGAATCCCAGATTCGCCAGCCCTTCCTGAAGCACAACACTGCCTTTCTTTCGAGCGCGTCAGCAGAACGACTCTTCAGCGTCGCCGGAGACGCATTCTGAATGAAGCGGAAAAACTTAACTGATGAAAAACTTCGAGAGGCAGCTACTGCTTAAGTGCAGCGACTACTGAAAAGAAAACAAAAAAACAAAGCGGTTGTGTATTTGGTCGTCAAAGTAACGAAAAAAGTAACTTGCTACTTTTGAGGTAGTTTAATGCGTTTCTTTTGAGAATCGGTAACGAGTAACGTATTTACTTACGTTTTGAGCGAGTAACGATTAACGGTATTCAGTTACTTCTTGGGGGTGACGTGTACATACATGCCTCGTCCCCATTAGTGGCAGTAATCTGGAATAAAATAAGAAACATTCCAGCTCAGTATCGTTGTACGACCATTTAAGGCTGGTTCACACAACACCGTTTCTTACGCTATCTTACGTTAAGTATAAGTCGCCGAAACATTCCGGTTTCGAATGTCCTGCCAGGCTGTACCCTTAAACTGACTACCACGCTTAATATAAAGCACAGATATCCGGGTGACGAAAGCAGAAGTGAGCTTTCGTCACGTAACGAAACGTAAGGAAACGGGGCTGTGTGAACCTGCCTTTAGGCTTTCAGTGCCTGAAGTGAGTGGTTCCCTAAGTTCAGCTGGTGAATAGGGCAGAGTTTTGTATGGAAACAAATTACGTCACACGATTGTCTCTTTGTGACGCTGCGCGCGCTTCCCTTTAGCACCACCAGGATACGAAGTATTTGTGCTGAATTTTCTGGGTCACCAAGGGAGGGCAAGCGCACTTCCGCTCCTACTTGTTCTGCTCGCTTTTCCTACAGCACCTGTTTTACTTCTCTCTTTCTTGCCCTCTCCACACCTCTCCGCTCCGCATGCTTTCTCGCACAACCTGCTTCTGCTCCTCCCGTTCCTGTGTGCTGGGTCCGTAACTCAGTCACCAGCGCAGTCGGCTTCCAGAGCCGTGAATGGGGTTTGATCCCTGGCATTTCTTTTCAAGATTGTTTGGCAGTTACGGACTGACTGACCTACACATTTCGTGCTTACACTGCACCTGAGGCTTGTTGGGACTATAAGTATGCCGCTTTAAATGGGTATTCCGACGATTTTTCAGCTGGTCTAAGTAACTATATTTTTTGGCGGCACCGGTCTTCACCCTTTCCCGTATGTTATTTAGTATCATGAAATTCAGAATAATTATTGTGAAATCGGAACGCGAAAATGATGCCAAAACCAACATTCAAATATACCCGCGCTTTTCAGTGCAGTGACGCCAAAGCAGACTGGCTTGCAGGTCGAACAGGAAGTCTATGAATGGATTATGCTGAGCATTTGTTCCTGCTATATAGAATTGATAATAAATTAAACAGCGCAAACAGGACATAGGGACGAGCAGGAGGCCCGCAGAAACGCAGCGCTGTCTTCCACTTGTCAATTGAAAGGTTTAAAAGCACGAACAGAGCGAGGACAAAGAACTCACGAAAACGACAGACAGGCGCTATTAAAAGGTTTAAAAAGCGGAGGACAAAGAGAGGCGAAGACAACAGGACTGGCGTCTTGTTGTCTTCGTGTCGTCTTTGTCCTTGGCACCTGTCCTGTTGTCTTCGTTGTCCTCTAGCGCATGCCCTGTTGTCTTCGTACCTTCTTTGCCCATAGCACCTGTCCTCATGTCTTCATGCTTTTTTGTCCTCGTTTTGTTCGCGCTTTTTTAAACTTTTTGATTAATATGGACCAACTAGCCCAAACCCAAGTTCTGAAGTTCCCCTTGTCCGCATGTTGTTCTTGCGCTGTTTTATTTATTCAGATAATGCATCGACTCGCAGAAGTATACCGACCTTACAACAGTTCATATCAGCGCCTCGTCTGCTCAGCCGTGTGTGCTGGCCATGCTTCCTCTCCTCGATGCAGACATGTGTCTCGGACAGCGTCCAGCGCGCGGGCTACCAGGCTGCCGGGAATTCCTCCGTCGTGGACATTTTCCTCAGCGAAACTTCTCTCACTGAAATGGTACGCGGCGAACCGCCACCCGAAGCGGAATTAATGCGCGTGAGAGGAGCGTGTCGAGATCTGAATTTCACTGCTTTGCTGTGGAGGCAACTCTTGCCCACAATTATAGACTACAAGAAAACTTGCTCTCTTCTCCGTCTAGGCGCAGTCATCCCAAACAATACTATAGATTGTATTTTACAAAAGTGCAAAGAAATACTTCTTTCCACATATTTCTCAACACGACAATAACGCCAACCTTTTTGTCATTTTGAAGAAAAACAATAGTTGTATTTCTTGTAGTACAGCCTCGGGGGTAGTGTTTAGAGCGTCTCAGAAAGTTGAAACGATATATGATAACATTATAAGAACGGTTAAGGTACAGGCGAGCTGGTGGATGTTTACCATGCTGCAACTTAACCCGAGACGGGAGGGGGCGGGGGATAGAGACTTAAACATAGAACGGAAATGTTATGTGCGTTGTAGGTGCTCGTGCCATGACATGCAGCGTGCACGTGACACTGTCGCGTGATGCGCTTGACTGACTGCCTACCCAAGCAATGGCATGCAGCCGTGTTCCAACCTGACTGATTTCTATAACCCGTTTTTCTTGTAAATACACGACATTTATTGGCGACGAGAGGATGGAGCTCTCGCAAAGAATTCCTGCTGCCATCGAGTCGACGGGTAGGATCATCGTTTGAATGCTGTGGGCTTGACCTGTGCCAAGGATTGTCCAGCATTGGAATCCCCGCGCGGCCATCAAGCGGCAACCCTTCAGCGAGGACCATGAGTCGCATCAGACATATCGAGTTTTCGACGATACGACGAGCGACTGGCGCTACTACCAAGAAAGACTGGCGTCGTACCTTCTGGTAAACGAGATTCCCGAAGGTAAGGAAGTTCATCCTTTTTCAGTCTTATTGATCCGAGGATGTACTCTTTGTTGAAGTCATTCACGGTCCCGCAGTCACTGTTCGAAAAGTCGTTTACCGCGTTATTGAAGCTTCTGGGCAAACATCTTGTGCCGCAGCCATCCGTCATAGCGAAAAGGGCGAAGTGTTACGAGCGGTTGCAAGAAGAAAGCGAGTTCATCGCCGAATTTGTAGTGGTACTTCGAGACCTAGCACAGAGCTGCGGTTCTGGAGGCTTTTGTTGGCGAAGCGCTTTGCGACCATTTTGTGTGCGGCCTTCGCCGAAAAGATGTACAGCGCGTCCTCTTCACAGAGGACAAAAAGCTGACTTTCCAGAAGGAGGTCGAGCGGGCTCTTGCGATGCAAAAAATGCAATTAAGAGTGTAGCTTTCACGCACACCAGCGGTACATAGGTCCCTGGCGTCCACAAGGTTCAGGTCAACCACAAAGCCCGGATCGACAAGCAAGTACCAGAGCAGCCCATTTGTTTCCGTTGTGGCTCAAACAACCATCGCAGTGATGCGTGCCCCCACGTCGGCGACACATGTTTCAAGTGCAACCGGAGAGGGCACATTCAGCTCGCCTGCCGTTCGGGTAAAAAGAAGCCGATAAAATCGAAAATACAAAGGCAGGTGAAAACACAGACGTCCGTTCACGACGCGGTATATTTGCAAGCTGTCAGGGTTCAGAATCGATCACTGTAAATATACACGTTGACGGTGTGAAGCTTACAATGGAACTCAACACAGGCGCAGCTGTGTCCGTTGACTCCTTGGTCGAATTTCGGAAGCTGTGCCCAAGAAAGCAGCTGCAGCCAGCAACGCTAACACTTCGCACGTATACAAGAAACTTTGTGAAGCCGAAGGGTCTGGCCTTGGTATTTGTGCAAACAAAGACCAAAGAAAGGAGCTTCCACTGTACGTCGTGAAAACGAAGAGACCGGCATTGCTTCGCAGAGAATGGCTGCGAGAAATTCGGCTAGCCTGGAAGAACTTGGTCTTTGTGAACAGACTCGACACGTCGGACAGTTGTGAACAGAAGTTGAACGCCTTGTTGGAGAGCCACAGCGACCTGTTCAAAGATGAGCTCGGCACCATTTCTGGGGAAGGAGCCGAACGTTTTCTTCGTGAAGGTTCACAACCTAAGTATCGGAAGGCTAGAAGCATTCGATTTGCACTGCAAGCAGCATTCGAGACAGAATTGGGACGAATGGAAAAGTTAGGAGTCATCACGCCCGTGGTTACCAGCGAGTATGCGACTCCCTCTTGACGGTAGTAAAAAGGATGACAGTATCCGCCTCTGTGGAGATTTCAAGGCTACGCTCAATTCCTGCCTCGAGGTGGACAGGTAACCCCTACCACGTATTGATGAGCTGTTGGCGGCCTTAACTGGTGGGCAAAAATTCTCAAAGATCGACCTCAGCAGGGCTTACCAATAAGTGGTTATGGCGGACAACTCAGAGAAGTTACTAACGCTGAACACGCACAAAGGGCCATGAACCGCCTTTATTTTAACATCTCATCAGCACCAGGCATTTTCCAGAGAACAATTGATAATATGTCAAAGGGCCTGAAGGGAGTCAGCTGCTATCTCGATGACATCCTGATCACAGGAAAGTCGAAGCAAGAGCACCTCAGCAATCCCAAAGCTGTCTTGTCGAGATTACTAGAACGTGGAGTACGAGTGCGGCGTGACAAGTGCTCGTTTTCCAGCACGAACTACTTTATCTAGGCCACGTCATAAATGCCGAAGGTGTTTGCGCATGTCCTGAGAAAGTGGCTGCACTACTGAATGCTCCTGCTCCGAAGAACAAGCAACTGCACACATTCCTTTGGATGGTAAACTACTACGGAAACATTGTTCCGCAACTTTCCACGCTGGCACACCAGTTGTACAAGCTGCTGAGACAAGGAGTGGAATAGACGTGGGACGAAATTTGCCAATTCGTCTTCCAGAGGATTGAAACTGCGATGACTTCTCCACCGGTCTTAGTTTATTACGACCCAAAGAGGCCCCTGTAGCTCGCCTGTGACGCATCGCAATACGGCATATGCGCCGTTCTTTCGAAAGTTTCACCGGACTGAAAGGTTCGTTCTGTGGCTTACGCGTCTCATACTTCATCGGACGCTGAAAAGAACTACAGTCAGATTGAGAAAGAAGCACCGGGCCCCTGGTCTTTCGAGTTAAAGAGTGGCACGTGTATATTTACGGTCGTTTCTTTACCCTGAAAACAGACCATAAGCGTTGCAAACTGTTTTCGGCCCTAAAACAGGCATTCCAGCAATGGCGGCTGCTTGGATGCAGCGCTGGGCAGGGGCTTTTTCTACGTAACGTACAGTTACTCACTCCAGTTCAAGAAATCAAGTGACAACGCTGAAGCAGTCTGCCTGTCAAGATTACCACTTGACATTGTAAAAGGTAAATCTACAGAGGGAAACGAAACTTTCTATTCACTGCGTCTAGATACACTACCCGTCACCAGCCGTGACTTTGCTTGTGTCACAGGCCACGGCCCTTTGTTGAGCAAAGTACTCTACTTGACAAGTGTGGTGTCCAACAAGGAAGGCAGATGGCGCCACATCCCCGCTGTTCGGTATGCGTGAGAAGAGCCTCAAAGGCGAGGGGGCGACAGAAGAGGAGAATGCATGGCGGTGCGTTGGAGAACAGACGCACGCGGCTTACGATGTAAAATAAAGTAATCAGTTTTGGTTCGTTCACCTGTTCGTCTTCCTCCGCGTCAAGAAACGACACTACAAGTCTGGCGACGAGAATGGGATGCCGGGGAAGACCGCAAGAAGATCCAGCTCGACGGAACGTCTAGAGAAGACGCCAAAGAGACCCGAGAGCAAGACCGCAAGACCACGCCGGTCGAGAGCTGAACGAAAGAAGCTGCCCTATGAGAGCCAACAGTAAGCAGTCGCCATGGACCTTCGCGTCCCGAGCATTCCTCCGTTCGATCCGCATGCTGATCCAACTTCTGTGTCTCAGCGCTGGATGCGATGGCATGCAAGATTCGAGAACTACCTCATCGCCTCCCACGTCACGAACGACGAAAGAAAGCGTGCACTGTTGCTGCACCTCGCGGGAGAAGCCGTTCACGACATTTTCATCACACTCCCGAACACGGGCACTCTTTACGAGACCGCGGTCGAGAAACTGAAAGCTCACTTCGCGCCAAAGAAGAACGCAATTTTCGAGAGACACGTGTTTCGGCAAGCGAAGCAAGAGCCGGCAGAGACTATCGACCAGTTTCATGTGCGTCTGCGGCAACTAGCCCTAACGTGCGAGTTTGCCGACGTGGACGGAGAAGTCCTGTCACAGATTATAGAAGGCACCGCGTCGACCAAACTGAGAAGAAACGCGCTCCGTGAACCGGACATGAAGCTGGAGCGGCTATTGCTCGAAGGGCGCAGCCTCGAGAACGCCGAGAGACAAGCCGCCGACATAGAGAGAAAAGTGTCGGTGCCGGTGAACAAGGTATCACCAAAGAAGAAACCGTGGCCCCGGAAAACACAGAAAAAGAAGTCCCCCAGACGAAGACATGCACGTGTTGCGGGAGAGGTTGGCCACACGATGGAGGCAAGGAGAAGTGTCCAGCATGGGGATCAACTTGCCACAATTGCAACAAGAGAAACCACTTCGCCAAAATGTGCAGAACGCGCAAACAAGAGCAAGTCAGAACAGTTCAAGAACTGGAACCAACTGGGAGCGAAGACGTTTCCGAAGAACTGTACTACGTGCAGCAGAAACACTCCAAGATCCCCAGTGTGACTGTAGAAATAGAAGGAGTCGAGATCGAAGTCTACGTGGACTCAGGAGCTGGAGTTGACGTAATGGGAGAAACAACTTGGAGGGACAAGCTTAAAGCACCTTTGGAAAAGACTGACATCCGCCTAGTGCCCTATGGAATGAAGCAACCTCTTCCAGTGGTTGGGGTGTTCAAAGCCAAGATGAAAGCTCGAAAGAACACCACCCACACGAGTGTATACGTCATCAAGGGGCATCATGCATCCCTTCTGAGCTACCAGACAGCAACAAGTTTGGGTCTCATTCACGTGCTGAATAGCATTGAAGAAAAGTCCCAAGTTGATCCTGTCAAGGAGTTCCCTAGCCTCTTCGCTGGATTGGGAAAGCTACAGAATTTCCAGGTCAAGCTCCAGATAAAGGAAGATGCCAAACCAGTCGCTCGCCCACACAGAAGAATTCCGTTCAAGATGCGAAAAGGAGTTGAGGACGAGCTTAAGAGACTAGAAGAACTGGACATCATTGAGCCAGTCAAAGGTCCGACCCCTTGGGTTTCCCCTATTGTGGTAGTACCGAAGCAGAACAACCCCCAAGCGGTGAGGATGTGCGTGGACATGAGAGAGCCCAACGTTGCGATAGAACGAGAGAGGCATGTCATGCCTACGGTCGAAGATGTCATTGGTATCCTGAATGGAGCCAAGTACTTCACAAAACTTGACCTGAATGAGGGCTACCATCAGTTGGAGCTCGATGAACCATCAAGGCAGATAACCACGTTCTCAACACACAAAGGACTCAGAAGATACAAGAGACTTCCTTTCGGAGTAAACTCTGCAGCCGAAATCTTTCAAGACGTCGTCCGACAAGTTCTTCCTGATGAAGAGGGCATAATCAACATCAGTGATGACATTTTGGTGTCGGGGCGAACAGTAGAAGAACACGACAACAGACTTCGCCTGGTTCTAAAGGCCCTCCAGGATGCCGGACTGACCCTGAATGGAAAGAAGTGTGTGATCGGTGCAAGCACTCTCAAGTTCTTTGGACACGTGTTTTCAGCATCGGGCATCACTGTGGACCCAGCCAAGGTAGAAGCAGTCACTCGGATGGCCCCGCCGAGCAATCCATCTGAGGTCCGAAGCCTATTAGGTATGGTAAACTACAGCAGCAGGTTCATCCCAAGACTAGCGCAAATGGCCGAACCTCTTCGAGCGCTGACTCATGCCAAGAACGTCTTCAAATGGACCAAAGAGCACCAAGAGGCTCTAGACAAGATCAAGATGGAAATGGCTGCCAGCCATTCGCTCGACTACTATGACGACACCAAAGAGACACATCTCATCACAGATGCCGGTCCAAGTGGACTGGGTGCCATGCTTACTCAAGAATCAAGAAACGGTAAGCTCAGCATCTTGGCCTACTATAGCCGAGCACTCACGCCGACAGAACAACGATATCCCCAGATCGACAAAGAGATGTTGGCAATAGTATCAGCAGTGGAACATTTCAGGGTGTACCTAGCAGGAGGAGTCTTCACAATCAAGACAGACCACAAGCCCCTAGTCTCCATCCTCCAGAATCCAAGTGCGAAGCTGTCAGCCAGGTTGGAACGACTGAATCTGAGACTGCAGCAGTACAGCTACAAGGTGGAACACATCCCTGGAAAGGACAACCCCACGGACTACTTGTCAAGACACGTCCGAGACTCTGACTTGGAGTCCAAAGAAAGCAGAGCCACTCGAGAATATGTTTGCTACGTGTGCACCACGGCTGTGCCAAAAGCGATGACAATGGAGGAGGTGGAGAAGGCCTATGATGGAGACCCACTCATGCAGAAACTGAAGAACGCCATCCTAGAAGAGGATAAAAGGGCGTCAGACAAGATGTGGGGAGAAGAGACGCTAAGGCCTTTCGTTCACATCCGTCAAGAGCTCACTGTCACTGACAACGATGTCATCCTGAGAGGCACGAGACTAATACTCCCAGAGGCTCTACATCTGAAAGCGATAGAAATCGCCTCACAGAGGACACCAAGGTGTCGTGAAGACTAAGCAGCTCATTCGAGAGAAAAACTGGTTCCCTGGGTTGGATAAGAAAGTAGAATCTGTGGTGAAGAACTGCCGAGCCTGTCAGAGCACAGTGTCGAAAGAGAAGCCACCACCACTCAAAATGACGGATCTTCCTGCTGGTCCTTGGCAGGCGTTGGCAGCAGACTTTGCAGGTCCCTTTCAAGGAGGAAAGTATCTCCTGGTTGTAGTGGATGAATACTCACGGTTTCCTCTGGTGACGACGCTGCCATCTCTGAACACTGAAGGAGTAACGTCAAAAATGCAAGAAATGTTTTCCGTCCACGGCCTGCCGCTGAGCATCAAGACTGACAATGGACCGCCGTTCTTCAGTCAAGATTTTGCCAATTTCATGGCCGAAAACGGAATAAAACACCATAGGGTGACACCGCTGTGGCCACAGGCTAACGGGGAAGCGGAAAGGTTCATCAAAAACATCAAGAAGACTGTCAAGGCAGCGACAGTAGAGGGGAAAAAGTGGGAACCTGAACTGCAAGAGTACCTGTTGAACTACAGGGCGACGCCACAAGGGACAACAGGTCTCTCTCCAGCAGAACTACTCTACGGGCGGAAAATGAAAACGAAGCTCCCTGAAGTCACCGCCACAACGAATGATGGCCAAGTGAGAGAAAGAGATCAGCTCAAGAAGGCACAGATGAAACTGTATGCCGACAGGAAACGCCACGCTGTGCCTCATAACCTTCAAAATGGAGATCTCGTGCTACTGAAACGGCCCGTGACTCTAACACATGAGTCCCAATATGACCCAGACCCTTATACGATTACACGTGTGCAAGGGACAGCTATAACTGCACAAAGAGGTGGCAAGAGAACGATTCGAAACTCATCATTCTTCAAGAAGATCGAGAAGACTTCTGAAGTTGCAACTGACGATGACTTTGACAATCCAATTAGAGACTATATGCCCACAGATCAAGACGATCGACACGCTGACTCGAACGCTCCTGGCGACTCCATTGGTCCGCTTGAAGCAACCCCTCAAGCTCCACAGAGACAGCTGCCAGTCCGATCAACAAGGAACACGAGACCACCCCAGTTGAAGGATTATGCAGTGGAGTTTCGCTGAGAAGTTTTCTTTTTAAAAGCAAGAGAGGAAATGTGGTGTCCAACAAGGAAGGCAGATGGCGCCACATCCCCGCTGTTCGGTATGCGTGAGAAGAGCCCCACAAGGCGAGGGGGCGACGGAAGAGGAGAATGCATGGCGGTGCGTTGGAGAACAGACGCACGCGGCTTACGATGTAAAATAAAGTAATCAGTTTTGGTTCGTTTACCTGTTCGTCTTCCTCCGCGTCAAGAAACGACACTACAAGAAGCACGGGCTGGCCATCGTCCATCCCTGACAAGTAAATGAAGCCTTTCTTTGACAGACGTCTGGAGCTCACAGTGCATTAAGGTTGTCTGATGTCTCGCCTGAGGGTAGTCGTACCACCAAAACTGCGTACTTTCCTTTTTTAAGGAGATGCATCAGGGTCATCCAGGTATCGTCAGAAGCAAGCAGCTAGCCAAGAGCTATCTTGTGGCCGTCAATTTACAATGGCCTTAAGGAACAAGTGAAATGATGTCAAGAATGCTATCAACAGCGAAACGTAACCCGCTCCCGCACCCGTCCACTATTGTGCATGGCCGACACCGCCCTGGCAAAGACTGCACTTGGATTTCGTGAGCACAATCAAGGGGACGATGTTTTCGGTCGCCGTAGATGTTCACTAAAAGTGGCCCGAGGTTTATGTCATGGGCAAGACGACATCACAACATACGATCCAACGTCCTGAAGACTTGATTTCCGTTTTGGTGCCTGAGACCATTGTTACAGACAACAGCCACCAGTTCGTCTTAAAAGAATTCAAGGCTTTTATCAAGAATCTAGGGGGTCATCACATCTTGAACGAGGCCTATCATCCGACTACTAATGGCCTCGCCGAAAGGTTTGTGCAGTCATTGAAATTTGCTCTCTGAAAAGGACGACCTTAAGACTCGCTGGAGTTGACGGTCCAAACGTTTCTGTTGACGTACCGCAATATTCCTCACACGATGACAAACAAAAATACTTGCGAGTGGTTCTTACGCAGAAGACTTCGCACAAGACACAATGCCATGAAGCCTTCCGTGGGGAAAGAATAGGACATCAGCGCTTCGTCCAGACTCTCGCAGCGAAAGGCAGGAAGAAGGGTTTTACTGTGAACGACGATGTTCTGGTGAGGAACTATAGAGGCTGCGAGAAGTGGGTTCCCGGCACGATTCTGAAGCAATCTGGCCCAGTGTCGTTCAAGGTTTAAGTCACAATGGCTCGTGGTGCATATATCTGGCACCGTCATGAAGACCAGATGCTTCATCATCATGAAAACGCGATGCAAGGCACAACGGACGGACTCCTGCCCGACCTGAGGAATCCAGAAAACTTTCGTTGACGAGCCTATGGTCAGTGAGTTGGCAACCACCCCACAGGCGGCAACCGACAATCCCGCTATGCAGCAGCGCTACCCTGCAAGACATCGTCGTCCTCCAGAAAGATACGACGCATAACGTTTCGGCATTGTGTGCAGTGCTGTTTTTCCCTTCGGTTTCTCCAATTACTCCGGAGGAAATGTTATGTGCATCGCAGGTGCTCGTGCCATGACGTGCAGCGTGCGCGTGACACTGTCGCGTGATGTGCTTGATAGCCTTCCTACCCGAGCGATAGCCTGCAGCGGTGTTCCAGCGGACTGATTTCTGTAACCAGTTTTTCTTGTAAATACACTACAGGAAAGAAACAGGGAAGAGGGGACGTCTCAGGGACGTCTCTTCTTCCCTGTTTCTTCCCATCTACGTTTAAGTTTATATTTCATACCCCAGTCTCGGGTTAAGAACAACTGACCTTTAGCGAAGTGAACCGATACCCTATTCCCTGTGCTTGCCAAGCGGATTTGTTTCAGGCCTGGCAGAGCGGCCTTCATTATCCTGAATATAGTTCACATGTGCTCGTATTACTGAGATCTTCCTCGTCCCAATAGTGGGACCAGTCACGTGACTACTAAATCACCATTGTTTACGCACTCATGTGATAACTTTAGGTTACAGGGTCACGTAATCACGAGAAATTACGTAATTACTGATCACTATATAATACTTCATCGTGTAATCACCATTTCTTACGTGGGACGTAACCTATAGTTACGAGAAGCAGTGGTATCCCGTGCCGTCATATCAAGTGGTCTAATGATGTCATTTCACGTGGTCACGCGACGCCATTACGCGTGCTTACGTGACGTCAATATGCGTGATCACTTGATGTCATTATACGCGGTCACAAAACCTATTGTCGCAGCACCCACGTGACTCATAGCTTGATCCGCAATGTTGAGTGTAAAAAGTATTTTGGCTGTGGACGTAGGTTCGTTTCGTGCTTACCAGTCTTCTGGACTGCGAGGTATGACGCTGTAGAGATCTGCGCGCAGGTGTCCGGGTACCTGCGCGCCCATCCGTCCGGGGGAGTGGCTCTGTTCGGAGCCGACAGGGACGACCTGAGAGGGCGCTGCAAGCAGGGCGAAGGCGCGGCCAGGATCCGCCGGGTGTCCCAGCTGCTCACCGAAGGCCGTAAGCGAGCTTCGACGGAAGCCAACGGCCGGAGAAACGTCGCGTATGAGTCGCAATTGTTCCGCTCAACGTCCCAAGTGTCAACAGTATCTGGTTGGACTCCACGAACGATCGGATTATTCTCAAGCCCGAAGAAATGCTCACGGCGTTTCTTCAACCCCGAAAATTTTAGCCTTCGTGAAGAGGTTCACATGCGAGGCTCAAATCTGTGAACTCTACACACCAAGCCTAGAGCGCCTTCATGCGCGCTTTCATTCAGGCGCCCTAGTAAAACCTGTTTCACTTACTAAGGGCTAGGAAATGATACAATTTTTTACTCCTACACTCGAATGATAGATATTGTTGGGACCGTTTTACATGTCCAATCTGTGGAGCCGCATCCCGATTCGATCACCGAGTGACGTGCCGTTAATGCGTCCTCGCTTCGATCACGAAAATGCGACTCCGATCGCAGAAACAGAACGACCTGGCTAGAAATATAAGCGAATTTAATCGCATTTGCGTACTTTAGGTGCGGCGCCAAAGTTATTGCTGGTTTAAATCGTAATAAACGGAATATCAAGGCAAATTAATTCATGTAACGTTTTTTGCTACAAAACAAACTGTCACGTCCAAGCTATCGGAGGTTGTTCAAGTCATGGCGTCGTTTCCAATCAGCGTCAAACCTTGACCGTTTCAGCCACTTCGGCAGAGTCCACTAGAAAACCAACACGTAGGATTTGCTGAAATCACCGCAGGCCAGTCGGATTCAGCTGTCTGGCTTTTCTTTCAAGTAGAGAACGTTTTGCCGGGCAGTCGTTCGAAGCGGGTTTATTCATCCACTCCCGGGAGGGACTTTTCTTCCGGTTTTGAACGACTTCCCTCGTGGTATATTGAAGCCGTTTTCCAGCGTATACAGCGCACGTGAGTCAACCTGGGAAAAGCCCTCATAACGCGTTTCTCTTAAACTTTCAGCCACATCGAAGGAACCTTCTACCAAAACAGGTAAGGCAGTGAATATAGACACGAATACGAGGACTGTGTAAGAGAGAAAAGGGCGCATTTCATCGCTTCGGTGCCTCGAATGTGGCCCGCAGTTAGGTCACAGAGAGAGTACCTTGTGTGATGCAAGACTCCGCGAGCAAACCTCGAGGCGAGAAGAGCAGGGCGGGGCTCGAGTTGTCCCGCATCCAGCGCCAGCTTCCTTCCTTCGATGACGCTTTGCCGTCTCGCGCACCTCGAGTACGTGGCCAAAACAAGGCCTCCAGCAGACAGGGAGCGCCTTCTGGAGGCCTTGGAGAGACACGCCCTGCTCTTCCCACTCTGCCGGTGACACCCCAGTTAGTCACTTAGTGCTGTTTGACTGTCTTCTCATTTCAGCTACACCGGACAGACGCTCTACAAAAATAACGTGTAAGATATCAAAGCTTGAACTCATTGATCGCCTACAAGCCTCAATTGGACGCTTCTCTTAATGCTGATTACATTCTGTTCATTTCAGCTACTCCGAAGAAACATCCTACAAAAATAACGTGTAAGATGGGAAAGCTGTGACTCAATGATAGGCTTAAAGTTTCAGTTAAGCGCGTCCCCTAATGCTGCTCGTCCGCCTATTCGTTTCAGCTACACCAGAGAGGCACCCTACCGAAAAAACAGGTGTGATAGTAAAGAATTAAGCTACGGTGCTGTTAGTGTGAGCAGCGTCCACACCCTCAGCATTTCCTGACTGTGTACGCGCTCGATGAGTGGACCAGAAAGCCACTACTGATTGCGATCTACCGATTAAGCTACCGTTCAATCCCCTCAGTGGTTATCCGTTCCCTAGAAGTGGATTAATATCACGACCTATTTCTTTATGATGGCGCGGGATGACTGACTCACGGCCCTTTGGAATCATTTTTTCCAGAGACCACCGAAAGATTGCCGCAGGAGAAGCCGGGTAAGTCAGGTGCACCCAGGTGCCGTCGGGCCGGGAGGTTAAGCCTCTGAGGCGAAACGAGCACCGGACGGTGCCCCGAAACGTTCGTTGCGCGTGCACGGAGGGCGTATTCAGTAGATACCGTGCAAGAGGCAAACGGTACAGCAAGAGGAGAAGCGTTTGTTTCACTATAATGAAACACCTACTGCAGCTGTTGCAGAGACTACCTGTTGTCAACTCGCGCAACAAAAACAGTTCAGTTCAAGTGACCCAAACTTTAAATGTCCGTGCCTCTGCTGCGGCTGGTCTCAGTTCTCCCAACCTTTCGCCGTAGAACTGTTGGCGCCCAGTCGCACGCTGAAGAGCTTAACTACCGCCCGTCGCCTGCCGCACCTTCGTCTTTGACTGGTACGCCTATGTTTCAGGAACACTGATTTGTGTCGTTTCCTCGGCCATCGAGAACCCACAATTAATAAGCGGCCTGTGCAATTACGTTGTGTATTGGGCACTCAACTACGACAGAGAGGAGCATCATTTCATAGTTGACGGTAAGAGTTTTTTAGACTGTCCGTGACGAAAGCGTTGACACGTACTTTGCTTTCTTGCCTCATTTCTTGCTTTCAGATTCGACATTTCGCGCCTTCAAAACCATCAGTAACAGAGACTTGCTAGTAGCCCTCGACCCTTCACTGGTGAACAAGAAATGGGGGGACAATGACCAGTTTCTGATAAAAATGGCGAAAGCTTCAGCGGAGTTGCCGCGACAACATTACCTCAACGGTGTCTTCTTGTTTTCCGACGAGAACACGGTCGTGGAGAATATTCTGAAGCTGAGCCTCGTACGAAAGGCCGGTGCATGCAGTGCGTGCGGCTTTTCATAATCAAATCTCTTTCAGATGATCATGAGTGAGTTCGACATGAAAGACGGGCCGAAACAAATCCTCGGTGTCGGGCTTCACTTCTCACACGCCTACAAATACCTGGAGTCATTCCAACGGTACACCAACGCTCGCTCGTTCTGGGACCAATAGGTTCTACCAGAACGAACACCGCTCCTTCCTCGCAGGCACTGCGACCTGCTGGTGTTTGTGAGCCACTCTTACCCGGCCTATGACACCTGCACCGTGCTCTCGCCCTATCGGATAACTGCGCGAGACATGGAGCGACTGGTGAGTCCGCGCTCTGAGTGGTCTGGCCTCTGACGCCTGTCTCCGCGCAGAGGGACGTCTCCGATGCGGCGGACGGCGAGACGCTCACTGCGATCACGGCCACCCTAGCGGTGGTCCGCTCGACGCTGCAGCCCGGAACATGCACGTGCAAACGGCAGTACTGGCTCGACTACTTTCGGGTGAGGGCCGAGACTAAAGCCCCTTAAGCCTTAAACAAATGTGAGCAAGAATCGCGCCGCGTCGCGCCGACGCCATGACGTGGCCCAATGTCGTGCCGTCCCATGACAGCGTCAGCAACGGTTGCTATGGTTACGCTGCTTGGCGCGCGATGCGACGCAACTTTTGCTTCACACGTATTAGAGGCTTTAGCCGAAATAACGACGCGGCAGCCATTCCTGATGACTGCCGATAAATGCGACTGCGTGCGAGCGCTCGACCAGCAAGGCGGCTGTATCGATGTTAAACCATCCATGCTGCCTCATTTTAGATGCGTAGCATTTGTAGTGTTAGCCTCAGAGAATTTGTGCCGTGGCATGTAGCCTCGATGGTGTCAGTGTCACGTGACATCATGACGTTACGTGGCACTGTAACGTCATGTGACTTCCCGATTTCACGTGAGTTTGTGACGTTAGGTGACAACATGACGTCACTGTCAAGTGACTTTGTGACCTGAGGTGACAAAGTTTTAAAAAGTTTTTATGTGACAACATAACGTCACTATCAAGTTACGTCAGTTTTATATGCCACTATTACGTCACGTAACAGTAGGACGTGGCGTGTCTTCATGCCGTCACGGGAGAGCATGACTTCATCTGACGTCAGAGTGACATTATGACGTCAGGTGACTTCATGTCATCAGATGACACCAACGTTGTTAGATTACAACAGGATACCTTGCTTCGCTGGTTGGTTGAACGACATAATGAGAAAGAGCGCAAAAGGGACAGGACACAGTAGAAGGACACAGGACATAGGCTGACTAACAACCAAAGGTTTACTATAAATTCCACGCGCGCACAGTGGCCCGCGCAAGCACAAGCTCTTCTTTCTCTTTCAAAATGAAATGAATGCTAATAAAGAAAGAAACAGCGGCACTAGAAAGGATGAGGCAAAACGCGTGACCAAAATAAATGTTTAAAAAAATTAAAAAAATTAAAATTCTGACAGCGGCACGAGAAAACATTAAGATCATGCGCTGCGTACACTCCACGTTCGCACCACGTGCACACCGCTTTCAGGAGACAAATTAGACCTTTACAGATCGCGTGTACAGTATACTAAGGGCGGTCAGAATTGAGAAATTGTAATTCCCTGTTGGTCAGATGCACTGACGCGACACTAATGCAGTGATCTGGTCCACAGGCAAGTATACGCGCCGCTTCCATGATCTCTCTCTCCAACTTGCCCCTCATGCGTCCCACCACCTTTGTGTTGTCCAACGCAGGAGAACACCCACAATCCCTGCAGTGTGTAGGTAAATGGGAACCGTGACCACTGCCGAGCGAGGCCGCGTGCTCACGCAGCCTATCGTTCAAACAGCGACCAGTCTGTCCCAAGTAGACTCTACCACAGCTGAGAGGGATCTCGTAGACGACTTCCTGAACACAAGGCACAAACTGCTTGGCATACCTCGTGTCACAGGGGCCGTTCCTCGTCACAGGGGCATGCCTCGGTCAAGCGGGACCAATCCGAAGAACGGCCCCTGTGACACGAGGCATGCCAAGCAGTTTGTGCCTTGTGCTCAGGAAGTCGTCTACGAGATCCCTCTCATCTCAGCTGTGGTAGAGTCTACTTGTGACTGACTGGTCTTTATATATTCACCGAACCCTCACTACGTGCCCTTCAGTGGCCTCCTTACTGCACCCACAAGGGGAAAAGCGCGAGGAGGCCATATAAATATTTCGGATTTAGAACGCGCCAAAAAAATGGCAAAAAAAACGTATTTTTTTTATTCTAAGGGGTTTACGTCTTGAATCTATGTTTCCTTCCTGCCGTTCAAAATGTACCGCGGCAGTTCTGAGCGGATGGAGTCCGTACAACTGACTTATGAACCATACGGAGCACCAAGGTTAACGAGGAGACACTGCACTGCGACACGTCTTGCACACGGTTCATTGCTTGTCTTCTAGCGACTCGTACCGATGGGAATGGCGATTGGCTCATACTGTCTCTTTGGCAGAAGGACGTCATTCCGCTTGCCGGTGGGACCTCCTAACCATCGCAGCACGACAGCGATCGCTCTTTCTGTCGAAGAGGTAGTTAGTGAAACACCTATGATTGGGGTTCCGAGTGGATCACTGCAAAGTAAACACGAGAGAGATTTTGCTAAGCACGAACGAGAGCCCGCGGTCCTGTCGAAGAGGCGGGCAGGACGCAACTTTTTTACCTTCAAAGCGACGTTTGGAATGAAACGTGGCCGCCGCCACACTGAACTCGGACTCCAGTGCAGATGTTTACGTGTTGTGCGTCCTCTCTTTGGCGGTTGGAAAAGTGATCCAGCGGCATGACCTCATTCCCACAGAGGTGCCCCGCCACGGTGATCCAGGGGTCCGCTGACCAGCAGGGCGTTCTTCAGGTAGGCATCTCGTTGGGAAACTTTGGATCAGTTAAAGGCTACGAAGCGTAATTGCCCATTCTCGATGATTGGAACATGCCCCCAAGCGAGCAAGATATGCTTCAGGAGTTCTCGAACATGACCGAAAGCACGAAACGTACTCTGATTTTAATGCTAAAGCATTAACTGTCCCATGGAGCGAAGCCGGCGTTGTCTGTAGCAGCGAAGCGCACGTAAATTCCCAATGGCTGCGACGCGGCGCAACAGAAGAGAGGGGGGGGGGGGGCGGAGGGGGGGACGACGCGGGTATGCGCTGGCCTGACATTAGGCCTAACGTTAGACCTAACGTTCTGCTTTAAGTTCAAAAGTCGTCAACCGGTACCCGCAGCTAGGGCGATGATGATGATGTGAGGATACATGATTTCAGCACGCGCCGCGCCGAGCTTCTCACTCCCGCCGCTGTCTCACCCAACGGCGCAGCAGTCACCAGAGATTCAGGGCGGTCTGCGCGGCGCACCGCCGCATTTCCAGTCGGCGCTGCGGCTGCTTCTGCTCCTCTCAACGCCGAGAATGCTTTTGCATTCACAACTCATAAGAAGTGCTTAGGTGGCAACAGAAAGAATAAAAGAAACTCGGGATGAGGGGCGGGACGAGGCACTTAGTTGTCCTCGCAATTTTTATTGTGTGATATTAAGTCTCATGTCCCCACCACAGCAGAAACGTGCTTATTTTTGCGGTTTATCACCCGCCTGGTGGCACGAGTTCAAATTCATAGCCGAGGTCACATTATTTTATTTGCACTTCTTCACGAAGTTAATTTTTAACCGCCGGAGAAGAATGCCTACGGAATTTCAATATTGTGCATTTATTGTATTCACGCCGTGTTTATATAGATACACAAACTCTGAGGGAAGCCTGCGTACCGTTATGTATTCCGTTGTCAGATCAATCTAGAGGCTTGTAGCAAAACCATATTTTCTCTGTAAATTGAGGTTGTTAATTTATTCGTTTCATTTATTTAATTATCAGCGCTCCTACTCTATTTTCTAGTCACAGCTGCGGAATGGATGAGAGGCCAGAGTGCTTCTTTATTTCTGTCCCTGCATTTACCTGTAACGTGAATTAACTCTTGTCATTGTTGTGCTGCCTCCCTTCGATGCAGACGTGTGTCCCAGACAGCGTGCAGCGCGCGGGATACCAGGCCGTCGGCAATTCCTCGGTCGTGGACATTTTCCTCAACGAAACGTCTCTGACTGAAATGGTACGCAGAGAACCGCCATCAAGTGGCACTTAATAAAGGGAAGCCTGCCGGATATTCAATTCGCAGCTTTAGTTTTGCCTCTCGAGGTGAGGCTTCCCGGTAAGCTTGAGTGGGGATCTCTTCTGGAGAGTTACGCGAGCCTCCTCATTGATATATCTTCGTTTTTATGTACATTATTTGTATCTTGATTGTGCTTTCAAATATGTTAATACCATTTTGGGAATGTGAACAGCTGAATTTAGACGAAACACGAGAGTGAGCTGTGGACATTAACAAGTATGCACCAACTATCTCGACCTAAGCCGGTAATGTTATCATCAATTACTAATAACACATATTGCGTAATTAAGGACAAGTACTGGTTTTATAAAAATAATGGGAAATCTTCGCGAAATCTTCCAAAAGGGTTCCAGCGGTTGATCACGATGTCGCCAACGGTGAGTGACATCGTTGCTCGTAGGATTCTCAATACCTTCAGGCGCAGGATCGGTCATTGTTTCCCCGGCAGAGAGTGTGAAGGGACACTCGGTGAAACCCATTAAAAGTTATCTTTCCGCGTTTTTACTCTCTTTTGGTTTTTGGAAGTCCTTTGTTTACGTCTATTTTATCTATGCATTTCTTAGTGAATATCATTATTCAAGTCGTACCTCGAAGCACGTGCCCTAGTCTACTGAAATGTTACGGCTTCAAGAAAGATGTTCCATCGATCAGTTCCCGGAGCACATGATGTTTATGCTTTCGTTTTTTATCTTTCTTCCCTTTCGAGGGAAATTCTTCGTTCTCGAGTCTAGACATAATCTTCTCTGCGTGTCCAGTACCAATGTCGTTGTGCAGGGCGTCATGGTTTTCCTCGAGTGAGTTCCGTTCTGTGTAAGTTTGTGCTTCGGTACCTCAAGTTGCTTTGATGTGCTACTTCTCTGTTGTCCTTCGCCTCTTCTACGTTCGTTTTTGGCGGCCACGACACATCGAACAGTTCCCCTAAATTTACAATGGCTGGTGGGAACTCGTTTCAATTCGCGTATTGTTCTTCATGAGAGCTGTGTGGTTCGTTCGCTATTCCAATTCTTTTAAGGTAATCAACACTGCACAATGCTGCTCTGTCATTAGTTCCAACGGTGTCAAGGCTTAGACACCTGCCGGCAAAAGAACTCTAAAGCTATATCGGTCCTCGAAACATCCATCTGAATCTGGTCGAGCTTTCGTCCTTGTGCATAAACACGAGGACCAAAACGCTGGCGAGATTGTAGAGGCTCCCAGAATAAAAAAAAGGTGAGCACAATCTGCTTGAGTCAGGCATCCTTTGCTTTGATAGACCTTGAGGTAGAATTTTGGAATGAAGGGAGACCGGGCAAAAAATTGCATACCCGATAGCACCCAATTCTTTGATGCGCAGCCGCCATGCCAATATGATTAAAGGGTCGTGTGTTATTTAAGGTGTTTTTCCCGTGTTTATCTAAAATGAACTCTGAGTTGTAAGTCAGCGCTCGGAATGTCCAATTCTTTCCTCTGTCCGCGTAACATAAGCGCTGGTCCAAGAGGAATCACCACACCAGCGCTAAGTTCAGCGATTGCAAACTTGAAGCTGAAGCGACCGAACATAAATCGGGAAACAAGCCAGAAGAAAAGATGCAGGCTCAAAACGCCAACAAGATAACAAATTCAAGTAAATGAGGGAGGCCACCTAAGAGGGCACAATTTTATTTTTCCGTATTCGACAATGTTACGGCAAAGAATATCAGCTTCTTTCGTCACTCTGACACTCTCGGGAACACCGTGGGGGGACTGGGATAACCCCACCCTTTCATGAAGTCATATATTATACATAACAGTAAGGCAGGAAACAAGATAGGAGCAGGATGAGCTCTCAAATTGCAAAGAAAGAGTTTTCCCAAAGTTGTAGACCTTTCTAAACGCGCTTCTTAGTATGGATAATAAAGGAAAAGAAGTCAACAGCCTCGAGAAGGACAGAAGGATTTCTACTTTTCCCATAGTTCCTTCCTTTTTGAAGTTCAGTCATCTCCTAAGGCAGCGTTTGGACACTTTTCTTTCGTTCTTGCTTAACGTGAACTTCGGATATATAAGACTTCGGCGCAAAACAACACGTGCAAGGTGCGCGTAATAGAACCACCACAAGGCGTGATTTTCGTCTTTGTGTTACATTCACTAGTTTGGTACTACTAATTGTACTCTAACTGCAAGAACAACACTGTTTTTTTCTCCTGTTTGTAAATATAACATTCTGGTATCCCTGACAAAATATTTCACAAAGAAGAATTATCTTCAAAAGTAACTAAATTACATCACTAAGTATTTTTTTTCTACTCTAAGTTTATTGCTGGGAAAGTAACTTGAGTAGTACCTTATATACTATTTGAGGAAGGTATTTAGTAAGATATTTTCAATACTTTTGTCGAGTATATCGTCCAGCACTGGTCAGAAACCACGTGATTCAAGTTGCCCTCGCACCGTCGCATCTCGTCACTCGCGACTTTCTGTACCTTGCCTAATCCAATGAGAAGGCCTGGTTGTCTAGGTACACCAGGGAAAAGTAGTTGATCTGCAATCCACCGTCCGTCTTCCTAATATTCGGACAAATTTATGGTCCGCTGGTGTCTGCATAACATCCTTGCTAATAAACGTTGTCTCCACCTCTTCAATAACACATCCTTCATAGTTGTAATAACCTGTCAGTTTCACGTGAACTAGTCGTTGTTCTTGTTGTAGAGAGCTCGAATTTCCAAAGGTATTCAACATCAGGCGGGTCTCTCCGAGCACTCTTTGTCCCAGTTTGCGGGAAACGTCTTCGCAGATTAACGTTCGTCGGCCACCTCCATCATAGTCAAAACTTATGTGAACACTCGTTTCCGTCTTCGACCCCCTTGTGAAGAATGTCTAAAGCTTAGGTGCCAATCGAAAAACATTGACTGTCTGCGCGGGTGCTTAGGGTCCTCACTGAGAGTTTCCACGTTGGATCGTACGTGGACGTCGCATGTCGTCCTGCACAGATAGTGCATGGCAGCTTTCGGTAGCAATCCTTTGATCGATGACCTTTGATGGTACACCGAAGACATATCATTTATCCAGCAAGTTTCTTCCTTTTTCTCGTCCTGAGAGAGGTCACTCGTGCAGTTTTCGCTGCTGTGAATCTGCGCTCCTACAAAAAACATTCCCTCTGTCGGGCTTCAACGCTCGTATGCAGAACTGCAAAGGTTGGTAAGTGAGCTCTTTCATGTAGTTTAGAGTTCTCTGGGTTTGCTTTTAGAGGTCGATCAACACGGACTTTACATCTTTCTCGGCTGTACATCTTGATGAGCAGATGTTCCAGCAAACTCTGCAACTCGCCCTCTGCCATTCTCTGCGTTGTTGGAGCTTCCTCAACTCCAGGGTTCCTCTGGACAAAAACGCAGCAGTTCAGGAAGCATATTAGGGTGATGACAGACCTTCGACTCGTAACGTTGGTAGAGATAGATATGCAGTCACGTCTACTCTATTCTAAAAGACTCCTCTTTTCGGTGTGGGCTGCACGTCTGTAGAAATCTATTAGAATTTCAGACGGAAGAGCCTAAATGACAATCCCCGTCAGCATTGTCGCATAGCTGTCCGAGCTTACGATAAGCCCAGAAAGACCACGGGTGTGGGTTTTTACAGGTTTGTAAGGTGTTCCCGGCCCTATGGTGTCATTTAAGGAGGTTACACAGGGAACCGCTCGAAGCTTCGTGAGATGTTCCTGCTGAGTCCGTCAAGATTGTGGAGTCAAAATTTCAACTGCTTGATTGTAGTACGCGTCTATGACTTGGAGACCATCGATGGAAGCCCCAGTGCACGGGTCCACCAACAAGCGTCCTCAAGTACTAAAACTTTTCTCAGTACTATATATCTTTATTGTCGTTAAAGGAATGCTGAACCGAAATTTGGATTTCACAAACTAAGCTTGCAGAAGTGTTTAACAGGGCGCCAGAAACTACGAAACATCACTCAAATAGCCATATCTCTAGCGGATGGCCGTATTTCTGGAAAATCAAGGAGCGAATGAGGGACAATGTTGACGTCAGCTTGCCGCAGAAGAGTTGAGAAGGAGGAGAAATGGCCTCGCTCCTTTCCTCTCCGTGCCCTCGCGGAGTCAAAGCGAAGAGAGGAGGAAATGAGAATCGCGAGGTCACGCGTCTTTTTTTTAGCCTTGTGAGAGCGCGCTCTTTTTTTTACAAAAACACGACGATCCGTTGGAGATACCGCTTTATGAGTGACGTTTTGGAATCTGTAGCGTCCCGCTCTATCGATACTGCGTTTGTTTTTTTGAAATTCGATTTTCGGGTTCAGCATCCCCAGGCAGCACAAGACGTCGAGATGACGTCAAAATAAGGTGCTAGACGTTGGGCGATGTCGAAGTCCTTAACAAACTTTTTATCGACGTCATTGGTACGTCCACATGAGAGGTTCCGACAACGTTAAACGCGCGACGTGGTGGCAACGTCATAAGCTTCACCTCGACGTCTTCAACAGTAATCGACGTCTGTTCGACGTCTTGTATGAGAAGTTCTTTGAACGTCCAGCACGAGACGTCATAACAATGTCCTGAGTAACACCGTGACGTCTTCAACATTAATCGACGTCAGTTCTACGTTTTCTCCGGGAAGTTACTTGAACGTCGAGCACGAGACGTCCAAACAATGTCCTGAACAACACCTTAACGTCACCAACGTTATTCGACATCAGTTCTACGTTTTTTCGGGAGGTTCTTTGAACGTTGAGCGCGAGACGTCCCAACAATGTCTGAGCAACACCTCTACGTCATTGGCAATAATAGACGTCAGTTATACGTTTTCTCCGGGAAGCTCTTTGAACGTGGAGCATGAGACGTCCCAACAACATCCTGAGCAACACCTTGACGTCATCGACATTATTCGACGTCATTTCTACGTTTTTTCCAGGAGGTTCTTCGAACGTTGAACGCGAGACGTCCCAACCATGTCTGAGCAACACCTTGACGTCATTGGCATTATTAGACGTCAGTTCTACGTTTTCTCCGGGAAGTTTTTTGAACGTGGAGCACGAGACGTACCAACAATGTCCTGAGCGGCAACCTTGACGTCATCGACATTATTCGACGTCAGTTCTACGTTTTTTGGGGCAGGTTCTTTGAACGTTGAGCGCGAGACGTCCCAACAATGTCTGAGCGAACACCTTGATCACCTTGAACAAGCGCCTTATAGAGCCCAAGGTGCTGTCATATCACCTTTAAAATTTCTCGTCAATGTCAGCATTGTTGATACTGTGCATGCAATCCCCATTAAACCTGGCTAAGCTGCAGAAATCTCTTACAATATTATCATTCTCGTGATTGTTGTTTTAGAAAAAATTGCTTAAAAAGCCGACAATTCACAACAACAAAAATCAGGATTTAGCTCGGAGTCAGTGGGGCTATTTATAGCATCTTTAGCGTTTCTAACTTAATATCAGCGTCTTTGAAGCTGTAAGAGAATGATAATAATGTAAGAGATTTCTGCAGCTGAGCCAGGTTGAAGGGGGGCGCAGTATCGAAAAAGATGTCATTGACGAGAAATCTTAAAACTGATATGACAGGTCCTTGGGCACTATAGGACGCTTGTTTAGGGTGACTTTGAATTATACCCAAAACTGTGTAACCATGGAAGTGGCCGAAATTACCGATCACTAGGGAGCAGAAGGAATACCGTTCCCATGATTCCTTGAGTGCGGGCCGGGGCGCTTTGGGCATTTAGCAAATGGTCTACTCTGTCCGAATCTACATGCTTTCGCGACCATACCTTCGAGCAACGAAGCCAGGCCAGATCCGATTGACTCCATTGTTCCGCGGTGGCCCAGGTCGAGACCGTTATCAATTGACATCCCGTTAAGTCTCGACGTATGCTCGACGTTTTATGGTCGTTAAATGGGACGTTATTTCACTGTTGACATAACGTTATACCAGACGTGCGCTCGACATTTTATGCCGTTAAATGGGACGTTATGATGTCGTTAATATGACGTTCTCAATTGACGTCCGGTTCAGTTTAGACGTATACTCGACGTTTTATGGTCGGTAAATGGGACATTGTGTCAATGTTGATATAACGTTATCACTTGACTTCCCGTTCAATTCAGACGTACACTCGACGTTCTAAGGTCGTTAAGTGGGACGTTATGCCGACGTAAAATCCAAGCTTTTTTCCAGGCATTAGCCTTTCCATACTCGATAACCAACAGGCATTCAACCTCAATATCTGCGTCAGGAATAGATTTTTGCAACTCGGTGTAGTGCTTTTAAAGCTTTTTGTAGTAAGCTACAGTGGCCGAAATTGAGCAGTTTCGCGTGGCTCATGGTGAGCCGTGCTGCGCATGCGCGAGGGGCAGTGACGGAACGGGCAGGACTGGTATGGCGCCTAGGTCAGTTCCCGATGCACGCGCCGTGCGCATGCACCCGCTCGAGATCATAGCTCGCGCTGTCCGGTTGTTCTGGGCGGCAGCTTGGTTGCTTGATACATAACAACACGGTGCACAGCTGGCCGGATCAACGACGGGCATTTCGCACGCCCCAGCGGAGGACTGAGGATTAATTTGGACCACCTGGGGATCTTTTGACGTTCAACCGCAAACTCGGTTACACGGCGCCTCCTCCGCAATAAGAAGAGCGGAGAAGCTTAACTCATCGGATCCCGAAGTAGTCACATAATACGTATACCGTGTGTGTGTCATTGAAGCAGCAGTAAGCATGATAATCAAGCCAATCCTAGACAACCAGGAAAGCTAAGAATAACCAACTGAACCTAAGCTTACGCTACGTATATCCGGGCACTGCCGAGCTAAGCCAGTGCAATTTTTTGTTTTTGTAATTCACTTTTAGCTTTTTTGGGTCACTTTGGATTCATTTACTTCCGCGCTGTCAAGAGTCGCGGTGGCCTCTCTGACGATTCGGGTATTCCGAGCTCTGCGAGAAGTTCTCTTCGTCCTAATTATTTTCGTGATGGTATCAATATAGAGGTTGGTAAGCCTCGGTTGCAAAGAATGCTGACTAGCTCCGATGTTCCAATATCCGTTTGACTGTCAGTCAATAGCGTTCACTCGTTCACAGCGTTTGCAACTCACTTCGTTATCGTTGAGGGTCGTTCCTGCTGTGGCTTGAAGTCCCGAGCTTTGGCAGCATTATTTTGTTGCATACTAAATCTCAAGAGCTGATATCAGAAAACAAAAATGGATGGGTTTACTATTTGCATGGTGTGCGAGATACCGCTGGTGTGGCTTAGAGTAGTCGTTCCTTCCTCGATCCCCGTTCGAGCGACCGCCCCTACATCCTTCTCCTTTGTTCCTTTGTATACACCAGTTGTCGCCAGCTCTGATTCATGTCTGTTGCTAAATATCACTAGCACTTTATTCTAGAAAGTGCAATCTTTAACAAAACATAATATTAAATGTGAAAAGACGGTGAGAGTGCAGGCGAGCTGGTGGCAGCTAATTTCATCCACCGCAGTCTCAGGTGTAATACAACATGATAATATTAAATGTACATGTTGCGGCCATATAAACTTTCACATTTGGCTCCCCTAGCAAAAATCGAAATTCAAGCGTACATACCTGAAATGGGGCACACGACCGTCGTTTATTCCAAAGTTGTTTTTGCCTATTTTTTGAGACGTGAACTCGAGTGTTGCGAAATATTAGAAAGAAAACAAAAATGGCAGACGTGTTCGCCGTCTGCAACGTGGTTCGCGACGCCGCCCCCAGGTGGCGCACTGAACGCAAAAGCGCGGAAGACGCTGGCGTCGTGCAAAATAATTGCGATAAAAAGTGATTTTAACGAAATATATGAACGATTATGCCCTTTTACTTGAAATTTAGAAACTGGCGGACGCCCTCGTTTAATAAAAATATATTCTAAAGCAGACGAACGTGTGTCTTCAATTGTCATCTGCTTATCTGTTGACGGGTCCGTTCCCGGTGAAAGCTCAACTTTGGAATCAAGAGTGCCGCTGCTGAGGCATCATTGCTCCTATTTATTGTTTTAGGGGCGAAGCTCCTTAAGGTCTAGCCTTGTCCGTCCGTCCGTCCGTCCGTCCGTCCGGCGTCCGTGCTCACATAAGGATAAAAAATGTTTGCGCAGTCGACATGATTCAAACCTGTGCGGGGAGACCCCAATGGATTTCTAGTCCATCGCCTTAACCACTCGGCCACGACTGCGGGACGAATAGGGGCACTGAGATGTGGTAGTAACTCAAGAACTGGGGTTTCTGTCAGGGACGAAACGTTACATGTAGCCGCTCAACGTCTATACAGGAGAGGGCGCTGCGGTCAAATGCGTATATAATCGCGTTAAACTTTGCATGCATTGGCTCAACATTTGTAGACGAGAGAGCGCTGCGGTAAAATGCTCAAATGCGTATATAACCACGTTCCATACCCCACATTCTCTTTCTGACATGGACCGTTAACTTAAGCGGTGGAGATGCGTTCCCACGGCTTCTAGCGGATCCAAGCTGATCCGCTAGAAGAACCACTGGCTCTGCATTTCACCGACCATAAAGCAGTAATAAAGAAGTCGAAACGCAACCCGGAACTCAGCACTGCCTATGAGCAATAAAAAAAATCAGCATCATCAGCACTACCTATGAACAATAAAGTCAGTATCATCAGCACCACCAGAGCTTCGCCGCAATCAACATCATTCACCACGTGGAGATGCGGTCATTTTTGTTGCACTATCTGCTGCAGTTATTATCAATATATTTTCCGCGCCGCCCTGCGATGCCGCAATACTCGGCAAATGAGTGTGCCCAGGCAGTGAAGTGGTACATGGAGCGGAACTCAGTGGCCACAGCACAACAAAAATTTCGCACTGCATTTCATAAACGCCCGCCTCACGCCCGACAATTTCGACTTTTGACTTGGCCGGATCGTTTTGCGAGCGGAGAAGACTTTACAAAGAAAGAAACCAGTCTGTGAACGTGAGAGCCTGCTGAAAAATAAGGAGCTCATTGAACCAGTGCTTGCTGTCTTCGAGAGCGACCCGCAATTGTCAACAAGACGAGCAGCCAGGTTGCTTGTAGTTTCGGAAAAAAACGTACGACGGATTCTGCGGAAAGATAATTTGCGCCCGTACAGGATGCAAGTTGTCCAAGTCCTCCACGACGGCGACAAGGTCCGACGTTTAGAATTTCCCAAGGCGGAGTTATTGCGAAATAAGAGAAACCTGGGGCACCCGCAATTCCCTTTATTTAGTGACGAAGCAGAGTTTCACCTTGATAGACGTGTGAACCGCCAGAGCAGCAGGATATGGGCTCGCGATAACCCTTATGCCGTTGACGAATGGCATCTCCATTCACCGAAGGTGACAGTGGAAAAGTTGGATTTGGCGTGAAGGCATAGTGGGCGCCTTTTTTTTCGATGGCACCGTTAACGCAGATGCCTACTTGGACATACTGAAAACGGAAATTCTCCCTGAGCTTGAAAGGTGCCACATGACAAACAAAATCTGTATATTCATGCGGGATGGGGCGGCTCCCCATTACGCAAAGAGTGGGAGGGCATGGCTCAATAACACGTGCTCTCGGCGGTGGATGGGTCGGGGAACAGACAATATGGACTGGCCTCCACGATCCCCCGACTTAAATATGTGCGACTTTTTCGTACGGGGATTCATAAAAGGACTTGTCTACAAGAAGAGAATCTCCAGCATGGAACAGCTGAAAGAAAAAATTGAGTGCGCGTGCCTCGAGATCGACGATGGGATGCGCGAAAGACTTTCCTGGTGTACGAGGCTCGACTTCGGCTTTGCGTATCTGTGAACGGCGGGCACATCGAATCGGCCGAGCCCTAGTCGTTTAAAGGGCCGCTGCAGCATCAACATTATTTCAAATCGCCGTGACAGAAGATGCGTATCAGAAGGTGTATTTTCAAGAACAAACAATTGAATGAACGCACAACTTCCACTGTGACGGAGCTAATAGTGAGAGAGAAACTAATAGTTTAAATTCCGGACGGAATTTAAACCATTAGTTCCCTCTCACCTTTTCTCTCGTGCTGCTTGCGGCACGCGGAGAGCAAAGTAGAGGCAGCTGATAGAGGCACCAATTGGAAACCAGCAAAAAGACGACTATCTCTTTCAAATACCAGAAATTTTATCACCGGCTCGCCGAAATGACTCTAGCGCCGTAACTATTGCTCCAATTAATATGATTGTTTTTTACAAATATGTCTTGCGACATGTGTGTTAATTATATCCAAGCTGTACGAAAAAAATATTACTTTATGAGTTACAGTGGCCTTTAAAATTCAGAATGAAGTGATAACTCAAGACGAACTTGTCTGCAATGGTGGCAGCACCACTTGTTATTCTAGGCTGTTAATAAATGATCTCGTCACATCATAGTGTCGTCTTGCTTGCATGACGATCTGTCAAAACTTGACTTGAAACAGGCAATTTCAACAATCGTTCACGTATTTCGTTAAAATCACTTTTCATCGCGAAACTTGAAACAGGTAAGTCCTGTGACAGACAGTGACGCTGCTATTATCTTATCCTAATCTACTTGACCTCCTTTGTGTTGTTCTGTTCTTTCTTTTGCTCACCAACACACTAGCTGATAAAAAGAAGCAGAGCCCTTGAATAAACGTTCAGTCTGCCCGAAACGTTGTACGAGTCACTTCAGTGGCGACGAGAATGGTTACACTTGCGGAGCGGTGTGGCCGCTGATGCCGACAACTTGGATTGCCAGACAAGGCGGCATTACTAAGTGCACCGCAGTTCGAGGAGACAGTGGACAAGTGGGACGCGTACAAGTTGCGACTGGAAGCCTTTTTGGAGGGGAACGGCGTGAGCGACGCCAAGAAGAAACGGGCATTCCTGGTGGCCGCACTAAACACACGGACGGTCATGGTGCTGAGCAGTCAGTGCGCCCCAAGCAGGGTAAATGACCTCCAGTACGAAGAAGTCACGCAACTGCTTCGAGAGCACTACTTGCCGAGGACTAACGCTATTCGGCAGTTGGCAGAGACTTGCAACTTCGGAAGCTTGCTACAGCAAATGTTGCGCGACCGCATTTTTCAGTGGAATACGGGACCCTGGCGTGAGAAGACACATGCTCACGAAGATGTCGTTGACACTTGACGCAGTGGAGGAAATCGCCCAGGCTGCGGAAATGGCCAAGATCAACGCACATCAGATGACCCGACAACTGAAGCCGGAGGAGGAGGACAACGCGGTGCATGCACTCCACGGCCGACCAGCAGAAAGCCAAGACAGAACGCCTCGACCAAACGCTTGGAAGCGCAATAAGGAACCTGGCCCAAGGTGCGGGGGAAGCAAGCATGAAGAAAAAGAGTGCAACTTTCGCAACGCGCGGTGCTTCCTCTGTGGCAAGACTGGCCACCTGGCGAAACGCTGCTTGACTACCAGCAACAAGCCAAAAAGCACAATGGCCTTAGATATCCAGGCTGACGCAGACGAAGGCCAGGACGGTCTCTTTGCGATGGAAGCACAGGATTTCATCGGGAACCTCAGCAGAGTCCAACCGTTCATAAAGACCTTCCGTTGGGGGTGATGTAGCAGTGGACGTGCAGCTAGACACGGAGGCACCGGTGTCCGTCATCACATGGGCCACATACCAGCGACACAAGGACGTCTGGCCGAAACTTCGCAAGACTGCGACAGAGCTGACGTTCTTCCTGGGAAAATTGCCCGTGCGCGGACAGCTTGATATGCAAGTTTCGCTGGGGAACAAGACTGTGACCGGAACATTGACAGTCCTGGAGTGCCTTGGACCTAACCTATGCGGCCGTGACCTGCTGCGTGATTTTCACTTGCTGCCAGCGCCAGTCTTCGTCAACCAGTGCCAAGGTGAGCGAACAAGCGCGGCCGGCGTCGGGCCGATACTTGCGGAGTTCTACGACTTCTTCGAGCCGGGCCTAGGATTGTTGAAGGGTCCCCCAGCCCGCTTCCAACTTCGCGAGGGTGCGGTCCCCAAGTTCTACAAAGCTCGACCTGTGCCGTACGCACTGCGAGAGAAGGTTTCTGATGAGTTGGACCGGCTGGTAAAGTTAAGAGTATTGTCCCCAGCGGCAACGTCAGACTGGGTGACACCTGTGGTTCCTGTTGTTAAGAGGAATCGCAGCATTCGTCTTTGTGGTGAGTTTAAAATGACGGTTAACAGTGCCTGCCATGTCGAACAATATCCGCTGCCACGAATTGAAGACATTTTGAGGCGCTAAACGGCGGGAAAGTCTTTAGCACGATTGACTTGAAAGATGCATATAACCAGCTGCCCTTGGATGAAGCAGCCAGTATACTGACAGTGGTGAACACACAGAGGGTTTGTTCGCCTTTAATCAGCTACCCTTCGGTGTCGCGTCAGCTCCGGCTATTTTTCAAAGACGCATTGAAGCGGTGTTGCAAGAATTGCTTGGTGTACAGGTATATCTGGACGACATTATTGTGGCCGAGAAACAACACGACAGCAACCTTCTCTAGACGGTGTTGCGGCGGCTGCGAGAGTCCGGGTTAAGGCTGCATCCAGAGAAATGCAAGTTTCGGCAGCAAGAAGTCGATTTCTTAGGTCACCGAATTGACGCGAAAGGCCTACACCCTAAGGCGGAAAACGTGGCTGCCGTGATTTCATTACCCTCACCAACCCGCGTGACAGAATTAAAGGCGTTTTTGGGGTTAGTTACCAATTACCACAAGTTCTTTCCAGACGTATCCTCGAGCTTGGGGCCTTTGTTCGATCTTCTGAAGAAGGGGACAGTATGGAAGTAGGCCGACGTCCAGGAGGAAGCTTTCAAACGAACAAAGACTTTACTTCGGGAGGCAAACTTCCTCGCGCACTACGACCCAAAGAAGCCATTATGGTTAGCATGTGATGCGTCCCCCACAGGGATCGGGGCAGTACTGTCGCACCGAGAAGATGGCAAGGAGCGCCCGATCGGATTTTGTTTTCGGACGCTTTCGGCTGCAGAGCGAAACTACTCGTAGCTTGAGCGTGAGGCGCTTGCTCTTGTGTATGGTGTTACCGAATTTCGTTAATACTTGCTTGGGCATACGTTCATGCTAGTTACCGACCATAAACCCCTTGGGGGCTCTTTTACCCGGAAAGACCGATTTCCGCGATGGCGGCTGCAAGAATACAGCGCTGGGCGCTACTGCTGAGTGCCTACTCATGCAAAAACGAGTATAAGCCAGGAAAAGGCAACATCACGGCAGATGCCTTGAGTCGTTTACCGGTACCCGGAATGGAGGACCAAAGCACACGCTTTGCTGACAAAGATGCGGAAGAAAGCGTACTGCTGACCGAACAGTTCAGTGACGGCGTGATATCGGCCCAGCGACTAGCGGCGCTCACAGATAACGATTTGCAAGTACGGCAAATTCGTAGCTGAATACAGAACGGCTGGCAACACCAGTGGCCGGAGCCACAACTGGCGTTGCGCCCGTATTTTGACCGCAGGGACGAACTGACGCTGAATCATGCGCTCATCTACTGGGGGCACCGTGCGGTAATCCCAACAAAGGCGAGAGTAGACAGCGACATTGAACGTTTGGCCAAACTCTGCCAGGTTTGCGTACAAACCTCCTGTATTTTACCAGCAAAGCCCACCGTTAGCTGGCCGGACACGGGAGAAAGGTGGTCAAGATTGCATGTCGATTTTGCGGGGCCGGTCGATAATCACATGCTGCTGATTGTCATTGACTCGCACAGCAAGTGGCTCCAGGTCATCCTAATGAAGACAGCCAGTTCCCTTACGACTATTGAAGCCTTGCGTACCATTTTTGGACGGTTTGGGTTGCCAAATACCGTTGTGTCGTACAACGGACCGCAATTTACAAGTGACGAATTTCGCAGGTTCGTGAAGCGGAACAACATCATCCACCTGACAACGGCGCCCTACCACCCCCAGTCGAACAAGCTGGCCGAGCGGGCCGTTCGTACCATCAAGGAAGGGCTGGTAAAAAACTGCATGGGATCCCTTCAGACTCGTCTTGCCCGGTTTCTTATCGGTATCGTCGAATTCCCCTAGGATGTGGAAAAGCACCGGCCATGTTGTTACTCGGATACGAAATCCGCTCGTGCCTCGACAACGTTGTACCTCGGCCCAGGACGGCGAAGGAGGTGCCGCGACAAACTTTTCAGAAAGGGCAGTCGGTGTGGAGCCGTAATTACGGAAAGGGGAACAAATGAGAACCAGCTTTAATAGAAGCGACCATGGGCGCTAGAATGATATGTGTGCGCGGCTCGAAGGAGGGCAAACAACGAAGACACCATGACCAATTGAAAAACCGAATTGTCCCCACGGAGCATGCGACTACACTGGAAGCCCTACCTCACATCGTGGAGGGATCAACGGCCCCTACTGGCGACCCCCGCGAAGAGGAGCTGGTCACAGAGCCTTCAAGGACCCCCGTGGATGACACCCCCGTCACCATCACCACTCAGCCAAC
This sequence comes from Ixodes ricinus, assembly GCA_037355805.1. Lineage (NCBI taxonomy): Eukaryota > Metazoa > Arthropoda > Arachnida > Ixodida > Ixodidae > Ixodes > Ixodes ricinus. The sequence continues at coordinate 32,404 of JAZHYW010025869.1, read as the reverse complement.
TAGCCAGCTGAGGGGTTCCACTAGAAGACGGAAGCCACTGGACCGTTACTCACCTTAAAGGTGGAGGAGTGCTGTGAAAGACAGTGACGCTGCTATTACCTTATCCTAATCTACTTGCCTTCCTTTTTGTTGTTCTGTTCTTTCTTTTGCTCACCAACACACTAACTGATAAAAAGAAGCAGAACCATTGAATAAACGTTCAGTCTGCCCGAGACGTTGCACGAGTCACTCCACAGTGGCCCTGTAAAAATCAGAATGAAATGATATCTCAAAACGAACTACAGTCTGCAACGGTAGCAGCACCACTTGTTATTCCAGGCTGCAAATAAATGATCTGGTCACATCACGGTGTCTCCTTGCTTGCTTGACGATCTGTCAAAACTTGACTTGAAACAAGTATAATTTCAACAATAGTTCATATATATTGTTAAAATCACTTTTCATCGGGATTATGTTGCCCGACGCCAGCATTTCGTGCGGCGTTTCCTGCGCTTTTGCGTTCAGTGCGCCAACTGGGAGCGGCGTCGCGAACCAGATTGCAGATGGCGAACGGTCGGGTATAGGCCATAGGAAATGCACGTCTGCCATTTTTGTTATCTTTGTAATAATTCACTACTCACAAATTGACGTCTGAAAAAAATAGGGAAAAAATTTGGAATAAACGACGTTCCTGTGCCCCATTTCAGGTATGTACGTTTGAAATTTGAGTTTTGCTAGGCGTGCCAAATGTGAAAAGTTTTTTCGGCCGCACCCTGTATATGAAAATATATACACGCCATTTGCGTCATGTAATTTTGTAAAACCCTTTCACCCAAGAAAGAAAAACGAAGCGTTTTTTGTTTTTTTACCGGAATTTGGAAAAATTAATTTACAGTGTGTCAAAACTGGACACAGCAACTGCCGTACACGGCAATAATCCGTGCGCGTTTCTCAAAAAGCGCGAACGTTGCAGCGCGCGAGTACGTTTTCATTGCGTATACATTAGCCACGCAAACGGCGCGGCTTTACTCCTTGTGTTTTTGTCTCCTTCCCTTCTTTGTTTTCGGGAGGGACAGATAACAACATTTGACACTTTCACGAGAGCCAGAAGAAACTGTGAGCTGCTGCCCGGACCCAGGGAATCGGCCCGCTCAAGGCACTGTCCAAGAACGGAAACGGAAAGTAGATTTGCACACGGCAAAAGAAGAAATCTAAAGTTCCAAAGCAGGCCGGTACCGGAGGCCAACCTTCACTGCCGAAACAGCAAATACTGCGACTGCAGACACGTGACTTGTTTGGAGAAGTCACGTTTCCATTCAGTCCTTTTTGTCTGTTGATTATTACTATTTTTACTTCTTTGTTCTCTTCTCTTGTGAATGCATCAAAATGCCAGTTGTGAGTTAGCGCTAGTCTCGTCTTCGTGCCCTTTAACTTGTCTGTTCTTCGCGCTATGTATTGTTGGTAATGGTTATTCAACCAGCCCAGATCGATATGTTAGGACCGAAGCAAACCTGGAGGTGCGAAATAAGTGCCGCCAAAAAATGCCGTCTTCAAGGCGGCTGCAGCGGGGCCTCAAGGGCGAGCGGTAGTGTGTTCGAACGGCGGCGCGGTCTCTGGTCACCTTTGAGGCAGTCAGAGCGCCTTCCCTTGCCGCCGGGTGTGGTAGCCAGGGGAAGATCCACGACTTACCTGTGCGCTGCATGGAGGTGTGCATTGGGGGTCTCTAAGAGGAGAACAATTTTATCACCGACGGCTGACCAATGACGCTACTCATGCACATGCCGTCGTTATAGGGAGACGGAAACCAAATTTCAATGCCTTTTTTTTTAGGAATCAATATCTCAATTATTTTTGTCCCCGGGTATTGAGCCATGCCGGATAGTACATCGCCATTTACGCGAAATGCCATTACACCACCCAAGAAAAGTGTCTCCAAGCGTTGCCATTTTCAGCGTTCGTGCGTATGGCGCGTTATTTCTGCTCCCTTTTCGAAGCAACGAACATGGACGCGCTGGGCTGAGAGAATTGCACGCTGGTCTACGATTTTTTAAACATTGGAACAGTGTAGGGTTTCTTTAGCTGGAGCCTTGATCTCTGTTAATGTAAGAGACATCTCACCCGAATGACCAATCGCAGGTAGAATTCTGACGCAGGAGTGCGGCGCTCAACGGAGCAGCATGCAGGGACATTGTCGGCGCTTTGTGATTTACCAGTGGCAATCTGTATAGAGCGGTGATTGGGTCTCCTATCGCGCAATCCACAATTCTGCTGTGTCGATTGTGCTTGGAGAGACGCGTGATGGCCGCAACAGTTTCAGTTTTTCGGTTTCTGAGTGAGAGCGAAAACAACAAAAAAAGAAATAATCATTTGTCTCCCTACTTGTACCACTAGACGGTATAACGAGTTTAAACCAATTAAAATAAATGAATAGGGCCGAAATACGGCCAATAGGTGATAATTTTATAAAGAAGCCAATTTGAAACAAAATAACAGGGGAGACAGCGACACCCCAGGTAGGGAACAGGTTATTAAGCAAGATCAAAGGGGGATTAATTTTATATTTGTAGTTTTTTCATATATATTGATTTTTTTAACGGTCCCCGGGTTTGTTGTCTGGTCGTGTTGGTAAGGACGCAGAGAGGAGCCAGCTGGGACAAGGGAGGAGTGAACTGAGACATGAGAAGTAGCAACAATCGAAGGATATGAGGATGAAAAAGTTGTGGGTACAATAGTTCTTGGGGTGCTTAATTTAGTGAAACTTAGCCTTTGTTATCAGCAGAAAATATTACGGTGTGGGGTTAAGGTTAAGAAGTGCATTATTGGCCGTGTTGCAAAAGTTGGTTTAGTTTGATTTAGAAGAACAATCTTAACTATGCATCAAGAACTGCTGGTAGAATGTTTTTAACAATAATGATATGACAATTTTTTGTATGGTTCTTGGCAATGTAAAGAGTTTATCTATAATGAATGAAAATGAACAAGGTTGTTTTGTTCCATTTGGGACTTAAGGTCCGATATCTAAGGAATTAACGAGATATGTATTTCTATACACATGTATACATGATTTATACACACTAACGTCTTAGTTTCCTAAGCTATTTACCTAAATTATTCTTTTTTTATTTTTGAGTAGCAAAACAAAAAAGATCAAACAAGACGCTTTCTGGTGTTTAGCCTCGTTTGATTAGACCAAGCTGTTGATATGCATATAGAGTGGGGATGATATTAAAATATATCAATTATAACATATTACCCCTTCCCACACCTTTATTTTTATTTCTAATTGCCTTTGTTGGTAAATGCGTTCTCTTAAATATTTCACTGAGCTGAGGTGTTATGCCGTGATGAAGGTGAAGAAGAGGTCGTTCTTTGAATATCGAATGTACTGTATCATTATGTTCTCTTTTGTTGTCGTTATTTATGGAGGAAAGAAACGCATAATGTACTAAACATTTTTTTCCTTTATGACCTTCGTTTCCTGTGGCGTTATATTGGCTTGGGCTCACTCGACTTGACCCCTGTATGTTGTTATTTTATTATATTATTTTATTGTATTTTTCTGGATCTGGAGCTCTAACTCTAACGTGACGGAGGCCGTTGCCTGTGATATATTTTCTTGGTTTCGCTAACGAGTGCCCCTTAGTACCCCTTAGTACTACTGTCCTCCTTAGTACTACTACTTTTTTTTGGTATGTGTGTTTTGTTCGAATATAGTTTTTTCATGCTTAAGTGTTTCTACTTTTACTAATCTATATATGATTTTTTTCTTTCGCTTTCTCCAATGTTCCTTCTCTCCTCTGGTCTCTCTAAAACCGCTTTGCAACTGTATTTTCTGCACACTTGAAGAAGGGAAGTCTCTTCCCGAAACGTCGTGTAATAAAGCCTCTACTGCTGTTGAAACATTTTTCTACGTTTAAGAACCAGCCTTGTTTTTTCACAATTGCAGCATTTTAATCAACTGCTTCTTTGTCAAGATTTTATTTTTGGTTACCTCCCTGGATTGTTGTTTTTGGAAGAAGTTGTTTTCATACTTGTGGTTTTTCTCCTCCTTTCTTCTTTTCTGGGGGAAGATGTTGATATTTTTGTTACTTACCAAGAAACTGTTCCCAGTGATTGATGGTGTACATCTGGTTGAACGTCGCATGACTGCAACAGATTGAGTGATCTTGAGGCTGTCTCTCAGGTTTAAGAAGGCGCTTCGTGCAGGTGTCCTCCTACCTGCGCGTCCATCCGGCCGGGGGCGTGGCCCTGTTTGCGGCCGACAGGGACGACCTGAGAGGGAGCTGCAACCAGGGCCAGGGCGCACCTAGGATCCGCCGGGTGTCCCAGCTGCTCCTCAAAGGCCGTGAGCGTTTTCTCGACAAGGAACCGGCCAGAAATGACGTACCAACCATTTCCGCCCGTTTCCGAACGCTTTCGAGCTCCGACGAACGAGCTAATATTTGATGCGCTCCACGGCTCATGACGTGGCGTTTGGACTTTTGCCACTTGAGCCCTCTGAAACGTCCGTAGACGCTCGGATGAGTGGGTCTGTTTTAAAGGGGCACTGACACATCAAAATATTTTTTTATTATCCGAAACGATTAAAAACGGTGCCGGGACATTACCCTTAAAATTCGAAACTTGGGAATTCCGTATTTGTGAAGTAAAAAAAAAGGATTTCCAAATGCCGAATTTGAAGTTCCCGCGCGATCCGCGCCGGTGCGTTGACGTCAAATATTGCGGAGTTCTGCGAGTCGGCTTTCTTACACGACTGCGTGCTGTTGCCACCGCGCCTCGATGCGAGGAGGAAAGGAGCGGGAGATGAGGGTGCCGGCGGACCGAGAAAAACCGGTTTTATTGGGCAGGCGGCATGTTTTCCGAGGGAGGCTACAATTCCAGAAGTCGACATCACACCGGACTCCGATTTTTGATATTTCGAAAAGACGGGCCGCAGTGCGTTCGCAACTGCGTTAAAAACATGTTTTACAATTGCCGTTATTAAATATTATAAAAATGTCGCCTACAAAGCTTCTAAATTTTATGATATTTGACGTCACAAATCAAAAGAAGCCAGGAGGCAAGGAGCGGGAGAAAAAAACGCCAAAAATAAAAAAACGCGCGCGCGCGCGCAAGATTTCTTTTTTTTTTTTTGCGATGCAGTTTTTTTTTTTTGCGTGCCTATGATTACAGTTTGCATCGTTTTAGACAATAAAAAGAATACGACCCTTGGGGTGTCAGTGCCCCTTTAATGCAGAGAGTATTTCGTCCACCAGGAGCGGGTATCGTAGTAACCCACGCATTCTTTTCATCTTTTCAGCATGGGAAACTTGCCTGACGGCTTCGGACGGGACAGCAGGGGCATCGGTCTTTGTTTTCTTGCCAATGTCTTCTTTAAAGCTGCAGTCACACTGCTAGTGCAGGCACTGCCTGAGGCGTTTTTCCCTTTTCCCATTGATCACACAAAAACTCACTGCAGACATTTCGACGCATACATATTGCAATGGTTTATTCCTGATCTGCTCAACGTCCTTGGTCCCTGTTCCGAGCTCCTCGTTCTCCTCTTCTCCTTTTTGTCTCTTTTGTTGTTACACTCGCCCCCGCGCCGCTACGAATAGGATGATGTCATGGAGCCGAGTTCAGGCGCATATGTCGATGGGCGTAAGACGTAGTGCTTAAGGTGACTACGATGTGCCGTGAATGTTGCGAGGAGGAGGAGGAGGAGGAGGGTAGGAGGAGGAGGAGGTAATACCGTAAAAACCTTGACCATTTCAGCTACTACGGCAGAGCCCACTCGAAAACCAACCGGTACGATTTGCTGAAAGCACCGCGGAACGGTGGCTCTCAGAAATCTAGTCGAACCTTAGCTCTTGTTGATTTTCTTTCAAGTAAAGAACAATTTGCCGGACAGTCGTCCGAAGCGTGTCTTTTCAGCCTCTCCCGTGAGGGACTTTTCTTCGGGTTTTTAACGACTTTCTCCGTAGTATATTTCGGCCGTTTTCAGACTATACAGCGCACGTGAGTCAACCTGGAAAAAACCCTCATGAGGCGTTTCTCTTAAACTTTCAGCTACATCGAAGGAACCTTCTACCAAAACAGGTAAGGCAGTGAATATAGACACGAATGCGAGGACTGTGTGAAAGAGAAAAGCGCGCATTTCTTCGCTTCGGCGCCCCGAATGTGGCCCGCAGTTAGGTCACAAAGGGAGTATCTTGTGTGATGCAAGACTCCGCGAGCAAACCTCGAGGCGAGAAGAGCAGGGCGGGGCTCGAGTGGTCCCGTATCCAGCGCCAGCTTCTTTCCTTCGATGACGCTTTGCCATCTCGCGCACCTCGAGTACGTGGCCAAAACGAGGCCTCAAGCAGACAGGGAGCGCCTTCTGGAGGCCTTGGAGAGACACGCCCTGCTCTTCCCACTCTGCCACTGACACCCCAGCTAGTCTCTTAGTGCTGTTTGACTGTCTGCTCATTTCAGCTACACCGGAGAGACGCTTTACAAAAATAACGTGTAAGATATCAGAGCTTGAACTCGTTGATCGGCTACAAGCCTCAGTTGGACGCTTCTCCTAATGCGGATTACCTGCTGTTCATTTCAGCTACACCAATGAAACGTCCTACAAAAATAACGTGTAAGATGTGAAAGCTTCGACTCAATAGTCGGCTAGAAGTCTCAGTTAAATGCGTCTCCTAATGCTGCTCGTCCGCCTCTTCGTTTCAGCTACACCAGAGAGACACTCTACCGAAACAACAGGTGTGATAGTAAAAAACTAAACACGGTGCTGTTAGTGTGAGCAGCGTCAACACCCTGAGCATTTCCTGACTGTATACACGCTCGGGATGAATCAGAAAGCCATATTTGATCGTATGTTAGTCGGTTAATCGGTTATTCAGTATGACTCAGTCGCTCTGCTTGGTACGTCGCAGAATGTCTGATTGCGATCTGCCGAGTAAGCTACAGTTCAATACCCTCAGTGGCCATCCGTTCCCCGGAAGTGGATCAATATCACGACCTATTTCTTGATGGCGGCGCGGGATGACTGACTCGCGGCTCTTTGGAATCATTTCTTTCCAGAGAGCACCGAAAGATCGCCGCAGGAGAAGCCGGGTAAGTCAGGTGCACCCAGGTGCCGTCGGGCCGGGAGGTTAAGCCTCTGAGGCGAAACGAGCACCGGACGGTGCCCCGAAACGTTCGTTGCGCGTGCACGGAGGGAGTATTCAGTAGATAGCGTGTAAGAGGCAAACGGTACAGCCAAAGGAGTATCGTTTGTTTCGCTATAATGAGAACACCTACTGCCGCTGTTGCAGAGACTACCTGTTGTCAACTCGCGCAACAAACAGGAACCTGTTTCAGCTGCTTCAGTTTAAGTGACCCAAACTTTAAATGTCCTGCCTCTGCAGCGGCTGGTCTCAGTTCTCCCAACCTTTTGCCGCAGAACTGTTGGCGCCCAGTCGCACGCTGAAGAGCTTAACTTCCCATTGTCGCCTGTCGCACCTTCGCCTTTGACTGGTGCGCCTTTATTCCAGGGATACTGATTTGTGTCGTTTCCTCGGCCATCGTGAACCCACAATTGATAAGCGGCCTCTGCAATTACGTTGTGTATTGGGCACTCAACTACGACAGAGAGGAGCATCATTTCATAGTTGACGGTAAGAGTTTTTACGACTGTCCGTGACGAAAGTGTTGACATGTACTTTGCTTTCTTGCCTCATTTCTTGCTTTCAGATTCGACATTTAGCTCCTTCAAAACCATCAGTAACAGAGACTTGCTAGTAGCCCTCGACCCTTCACTGGTGAACAACGAATCGGGGGACAGTGACGAGTTTCTGACAAATATGGCGAAAGCTTCAACGGAGTTGCGCGCGACACCTCAACCTCAACGGTGTCTTCTTGTTTTCCGACGAGAACACGGTCATGGAAAACTTTCTGAAGCTGAGCCTCGTACGAAAGGCCGGTGCATGCAGTGCGTGCGGCTTTTCATAATCAGATCTCTTTCAGATGATCATGCGCGAGTTCGACATGAAAGACGAGCCTAAACGAATCCTCGGTGTCGGGCTTCACTTCTCACACGCCTACGAATACCTGGAGTCATTCCAACGGTACACCAACGCTCGCTCGTTCTGGGACCAATAGGTTCTACCAGAACGAACACCGCTCCTTCCTCGCAGGCACTGCGACCTGCTGGTGTTCGTGAGCCACTCTTACCCGGCCTATGACACCTGCACCGTGCTCTCGCCCTATCGGATGACTGCGCGAGACATGGAGCGACTGGTGAGTCCGCGCTCTGAGTGGTCTGGCCTCTGACGCCTGTCTCCGCGCAGAGGGACGTCTCCGATGCGGCGGACGGCGAGACGCTCACTGCGATCACGGCCAACCTAGCGGTGGTCCGCTCGACGCTGCAGCCCGGAACATGCACGTGCAAACGGCAGTACTGGCTCGACTACTATCGGGTGAGGGCCGAGACTAAAGCCCCTTAAGGTGCAACCCCACCGTGCATGACGTTTTGGTGATTTTAGAGCGCAGCTCTTAGGCGCCCGTTTCGAGCTTGAGCGGCGTCGCCGTCGCCGTCGTCGTAACCGCGCGGTGCATGATGGGTAAATTTCCTCACAAATTTAGCGGAAAATTTTCCCGCTAAATTTAGCGGAAACTTTCCCCGCTAAATTGAGCGGAAAATTTTCCCCGCTAAATCTAGCGGAAAATTGTTCCACGCCAGAGCGAAAAGTTCCCCGCCAAATCTAGCGGAAAATTTTCCCCGCTCAATTTAGCGGAAAATTTTCCCCGCTAAATTTAGCGGAAAATTTTCTACCGCCCTTACCCCCTCGAGGTCACGTGACCCCGCAGGCCACGTGCTGCTCACCCCACCCCCCGAGCGTAACGTCGACCCCTCGCCACCCCCAATTCGTCTACAGGGAGTTGTAAGCGGCTTTCACTTTTTTTGACGGCTTATAACTTTCTTTCTATGCACCTGACAATTATAAAGTTAATGTCAGATTAAAGAACTGTTTTTCAACGATACTTTAATGTCTCGATATTACGATTATTTTTTAGTTGTTAGTTAAATAGTCAACTTTTAATAGACCACAGTTTCTAATATTTAAATATTATTTCTCGAGTTATAACGTCCAATCGTACACAATATTTTACGTGAGCGTTCGGTTGGATGTAATAAATTAAAAAAGTAAGTAACGAACCGTACAGGTAATGTATATTTTAGAATAAAAATTAAAGTTTAAAATTATAATTTTTTATGGCGCTATAAAAACGAAATCACGTCAACTAATCAAAATAACGAGACATTAAATTATGAAGCATCCTTCAATATTACGTTTTCCAGAACTTTCATATTGATATATTACACGTTAAGAATGTTATAAAACCTCAGACTTTCCCATTAATTTACGGCAAATTGTAGTTTCTTAATATAAAATACAGATGGCGGCACGTGTTCCAGAACAGCTTGGTGTGCATTTTCCGTCGTGTGCCCCTTGGAACGCCTCGTGAAAGACAGAAAAAGCCCCAGATGTCAGGGTGTCAGATGCCTGGATGCCCCCAGTGAGCGAGCCAGAGATGTCAGAACAACAAGCGCGAGGCTGCGGGTGCACCACAGCTACTTTTGCGCGCGTTCTACTGTGCGTCGGTACACATGCCCGACGCGATCCAAATGAAATGGGGGTCATGAAATGCATTCTGCCATTTCAGATTGCGCAACGTATGCGAAAACATTTTAATGTTTTTATCACTTGCAAAAATCATTTTCTCAATCTAACTATGCTTGTCGGTATGGTTTGACTATATTTTGTTTCAAAACCACCTTGGTGGCTCTTAAGTGGCAATGATATTAAAACGAAACAAAAAACATTAAATCGTGTCAGTGTCTCTGAGCCAACGCGCTGGCCCATTATTTCATATTTGATGGGTTTAAATATCGGCCGAGGTGCCCGCAATCCGACGGCGGCCAATCTGAGATTTCGGTTGTACGTCAAAAGATCTCCAATCAGTCAAAAAAAAACGCAATTTTTTTTTTATTGGGGCGTGTTAAGTGATTTTTGTTGGTTTGGCTTGTGAAACCCTAAGATCTGAATATTTGCTTTGCTTTACCTTAGTTCAGAGCGCAGTCAACGCTACGGGTTGATGAAGCCACTGAAGCAGCGCCAAGAACGCGAGGTTAAACTGTTCGTTCTCTTTCTGTGCCTATGCGGTCGGGCTAAACTAGAGCCACTAAATAAGCGACGCTTCATACACATCTTGGTGCTTAAAATGATGGTTGTCAGTTGTCTGAAGTTTTATCTGAAATCACAGGAAACGCTTTTCCGTCCTTTAGAAATGTTTAAACAGTTCGCAACAAAGCAAAGCAATATTACGTGAGCTTCCTGAAACAGAAACTAATGCTGAGGTAGTCGCACTTTTGAATCACGACGATCGGCAGTTCCGTTTGATTTGTTACTAACCACCAAGATGGCAGCGCCCACAACAATATCGGGGGAAAAGAGCCGATACTTTCAGAGTAGCTCATTTGGTTTAGCTCACAGGCTAAACCAAGTGCGGTGGAGGATCGTTGGCCGAGTGTGTTGTGGCATCGCAGATCAGAGCACGTGGAGAAATGCTCGAGCACGAGCTCCGTTCAATGCACGGCGTTGGTCTTTCAAGTAACCTCAAATATGGTGGCTGTAAGGGGACGTGTGCCGAACAGAAAATCGATAGCGTGCCACTTCTTCAGGACGCCGATGGAACCGGTACCTAGAGTGCCTTCATACACACGCGCGCTTTTGCTTGAGTGGTGACATCTCAGCCATTTTTCCGCCCAATCGCTTTTTATGCATTTTGAAGTGCGCGCAATCCGGTGTCACTCAGCTCGAGCGCGTAGCTTCGGCTAATGCATAGACACCATTTTGCCGCCCAAGTCACGCACCGAGTGCGCGAGAGCGTCACGCGCTGGCACATTCAGGGCAACAGTGGATGTCTTCACCCTGAGACAGACAGACATGCAGGCACCCTACCGGTACCTAAAGCCCCTTCACGTTTCAAAAGTAGCGCAATGTTCGTCGATGCACGAGACACGTGCAACGTGCAGCCCTTGGGAAGATCATGGCGGCACAGCGCAGCACTGACCTAGATTTCAGGCGCCATGAATTTCCCAGAAGTGGCGCGCGGCACGTGCCTCGAGCATCTCTACAACAATGAATGGCGCCACTTTTCCCAGGATAGAGGGGCTTTACCGGCACCCTGCGCCTGGTGCCATCGCGCGGCGCACAATGGCACCACGCGTAGAACTGCGTCCTGCATGAGCACGCGGAGTATGAGACGCTCTCGTGCCCCTTCGAGCAGAAATGCACCGGTATCTAGGGTGCCTACATGTCTGTCTGTCTCAGGGTGAAGACATTCATTGTTGCACTGAATGTTCAGCGCGTGACGCTCTCGCGCACTCGGTGCGTGACTTGGGCGCTAAAATTGCGTCTCTGCATTAGCCAAAGCTACGCGCTCGAGCTAATTGACACCGGATTGCCCGTACTTCAAAATGCATAAAAAAACGATTGGGCGTAAAAATGGCTGAGATGTCACCACTCAAGCAAAAGCGCGCGTGTGTATGAAGGCACTCTACCGGTATCCTGGCTACTGCGCCACTTTTTCGTCATGAAGCGGCGGCACGTGGAACTACCCAAGAATGCGGAGCGCTCGGTACACCTACCCCTCAAATGTGCCAGTGCACGAGGCCGTCTCTCGAGCGGCCCTTGGAGGCAGCCCTTGAAGGTGGCCCTTGAAAGCGAATGGCGGAGGACTGCGTGATGCACGTTAAAGACCCCAGGCTAGCGGATGTACTGCAATGGGTAAATTGCTCATCTACAGCTGGGAGACTCGTCGTCCGTTGAGGCAGACCAAGTTCTAGGCTGTATAAACATACTCACAACTCCCCAATGGCGACGGAGCACCCGCTCGTGGTACGTGTCTTGCGCGCTTCCACAAAAATGGTTGGCGGTACTTGGAAAAAAAGATTTTATCGAGGGGCTTTAGCAGGGACCCTGGGTTCAGTCGCCCATCTGTATCCTACCGTCGTGCGATCGTGTACCACATATACGGCGTAATTCACGTTAAAGACACCGAGCTAACAGTTCTACTCCACTTTTTTTATTCTTCAACGGGTAACAATGTCGCCCTACGAAACTGCTGCTCTCTAAAAAACTAACGAATAATTTTGAATGCGCCGTTACATTGCATTTTTAATTTGTCTTTGTTTGTTTGCGTGTCTACATTTTCGATTATGCGGCTCTTCCTTATGATGAAACAGATAAAAGTTGTCGGACTTCTGGAAAAATATTATATAACTAAAAAAATGGCACGTGAACGCAAAGGACAAAACAAAAACACATGAGGCGCACTTAATAAAAATAATTTAATTAATAGAATTGATTCTAATTGTGTTTTCAAATGTTTGAGCGCACCAAAAGCTATAAAAGCGAGCTCGATGCTTTGGATGGTGTTCTTGTTCACTGGAAGTGTAGTTCAGGGCGGTATGCTCACACTTGTATGTTCCGCTTCGCTCGCACGATGAAACCAAATAATTTACTGGTAATATATGTAGTGAAACAAAGCTTACGTTCTGTATATGTAATGCCTCAGTTTTCGCGTGATTACACGCTTGTTTATCTATATTGTTTTTGTTTCCCACTGCGATTCATTTCGTGCTCTTTTGTGTGCTACATGCATTAAAGACCAAGGCAACCCAGGAACATTCTATTTCGCGGATTGTAAAATGAACCTACGCAACTCGCCACGTGTGCCACAATCAATACAAAATATTCTAAGCTTCACATGTGACCGCTTGCCTCAGTAAACATTGTTGTTTGTCAAGAACAATTGCGATTGCCCCGGAATTTGATACACTGCCTGAGAAGCATTAAAACTTGGGTTTGGGCTAGTTGGTTCATTACCGAATAAAAGGTTAAGAAGCGCGAACAAACGAGGACAATAAAGAAACACGGACGACAGGACCGGACATCTCGCTAACCATTGCAGGCGATGTGGGTGTAAACCTGACCTGACTGGCGCAAAGTTTTTAAGAAAGGCAAAGGAAAAAACGAAAAGAGAGATTATAGAGGCATTCTACATAAAAAGAAAGAAAACAATTGCGTCAGCGCTCCGTCTTTGTATTTGCTTCAGAGTGAGATGGTGTTTCTGGAAGGTTGGCTCTGATTGTAACGATTGAATCCGATGTGGTTTGGGAAATTTGTATATATAGGTGACTATGGTGTTAATAAAACCCAGTTGAGAGTGAAGCGCCTCCCCTGTCGTCCGTGTTTCTTTATTGTCCTCTTTTGTTCGCGCTTTTTAACCTTTTATTGAGTGCCGGAGAAGACCCACCAGCCGACGAAGCCGACGATGAGCAACCAATCGTCGCAGACCCCAGCCGCCTCCCCCGTCGTTTACTTGCTCGTCGCCCCTCGTACGCCTACGCCCTTCCACGGCGAGATCCACAAGGACATCGAGGACTGGATCCAACACTACGAGCGCGTAGCACGTCATAACGAATGAACCGCCGAGCAGTACCTTCAAATTATCTACTTTTTGCTGGAGGGTACTGCGAGGCACTGGTTCGAGAACCGCGAGGCTTCGTTCACGTCGTGGGACGGCTGCGTCACCGAGCTGAAGCGTGCGTTCATAAATCAGCATCGTAGGCAGCGGGCCGAAGATCTTCTCCAGGCGAGGACTCAAGCGCCGAACGAAACCGTCACTTCTTTTGTCGAAGATGTCCTGCGGCTGAGTACCCGAGAAGACCCTCAAGCCACCGAGGAGAAAATGCTGCGTGTCCTCATGAGAGGCGTGAAGAGCGAAATCTTCGGCGGCCTAATCCGCAATTCTCCAACAACAGTCGACGGGTTTGTTGCCGAAGCACCAAACAGCGAGCGGGCGCTTGCGGCCCGAGCCCTCCACTATCACCGGCTCAACGACGTCTCACCTCTAGTATCGGTTCACTCTGAGCTCAGCACCAGCGCCGACGAGCTTCGCGAGATCATCCGGGACGTCGTCCGAGAGGAGCTCTGAAAGCTGCTCCCCTCTGCAGAGCGCCCGGCGTCGCTGTCAGTCACCGAGATTGTACACGACGAGGTAAAGCGGGCCTTGCAGCCTGAAACTTCCATCGACGTGCTTACGCCCGAGAAACCGACGCTGTACTGCGCCATAATGGACCACCGATCACCGCCACCTGCTTGTCCATATGTAGCGCCTCCACGTCATGAGCACCCAGTACCGCAGTGCTCTCGACGTCGCGAAGAATGGCTGCAGTACGTCCGCCCGGAACGACGAGAACCTAGGAAGACCGACGTGTGAAGGACGGCCGACCGACGCCCTTTGTGTTACCACTGCGGGGAAGCTGACCACGTGTACCGGCGGTGCCCTTATCGGCAGCTTGGGCTTCGTGGCTTCACACCGAACGCCCCCCGCCCAATGAGCGGAGAGCGATTTCGGGATATCGACGAATACCTCCGCCGTTCGCCAAACCGGGGACCGTCTCCTCGCCGCAGTTTCCGATCGCCGTCACCGCAACGCCCTTTGCCTCATCGTAGGTCCCGCCGAGAAAGCCTGTACCCCCTGCCTCACCGGGAAAACTGAGTGCGGCAATGCCGGCGGTGGTATTGCCAAGGACGAACAACGCCAATATCCTCCACAAACGTCGGAGGGCTCCCACACTAATGAGGAGACACATCGGAATGACGCTTCTGCGACGGTGTCGAATAACCTCGACGTTACCGTCGACGGCCGCGACGCGAAGGCACTCGTCGACACCGTAGCAGACTATTCCTTTTTAAGTGGGAAGCTCTCTCGCCGCCTTCGGAAAGTAATGACGCCGTGGGGTGGTTCGAAAATACGAACCGCCGGCGGACATCTCATCACACCTGTGGGAAGGTGTACTGCGCGCGTGGACATCCACGAGGAGACCTGTCCCGTGGAATTCGTCGTCCTCAAGGACTGTTCGAGAGACGTCATGCTTGTCATGGACTTCCTCTGTGAGTACGGTGCCATGATTGACCTTGGAGAAAACAGGTTGACGCTGCGAAAGCCCGTCCTTCCTCCGGAGGGATCCAAAACGACGTCAGCCACCATCCGAGTCATTGCGGACCAAGTGAACCTGCCGCCGCGGTCGAGTGTTCTTGTGCCCGTCGTGACCGATGCAGTTGCCCGCGGAAAAGTTCTTCGGAAAGGCGACGTCCAACTGCTCCTCGGGAGAGGAATAGGTGTTGCAAGGGGCGTAACAAAGCAGCAGGATGGGCGCACTGTGGTCCTCATAACGAACTTCCGACAGGAGGCGCAGCACCTCACGAAAGGTGCTGCTGTAGGACACGTCGAGGAACTCGGGTCGACGCCGAAATCGCCGCGATCTCCAACGAGCCCTCGACATGTCAGCCTTGCAGTTCACCGTCGTCGCAGCTCGACGTTAACCCTAAGCTCAGTGCCACGGAACGACGACAGCTCGGAGACCTCCTCGCCGAAGTCAGCGACTGCTTTGTGACGACGTCAAAACTGCGCCAGACAACAGTTGCGAAACATCGCATCGCTACCGACGAGGATGCGCTCCCTGTGCATCGGCCGCCGTACCGGGTCTCTCCAAAGGAAGGAGAGGCCATTCATGAAAGAGAACAAGAGTTAGTTAGAGTTTTGAGAGTAAGGAAGACAAAGGAAGTGTTGCTGGGCGGGAGGCTCAGTATGTCACCTTTGAAGAGAACAAGAAATGCTCAACGACGACATCATTCAGCCTTCGAGCAGCCCGTCGGCCTCTCCAATCGTACTGGTAAAGAGGAAGGACGTCACGCTTTGATTCTGCGTAGAATACCGGCGGCTCAACACGCTCAAGAAGAAAGACGTGTATCCGCTACCCCGCATTAACTACACGCTGGACTGGCTGCGCCACTCCCGATACTTTTCGTCGATTTAAGAGTGGCTACTGGCAGATCGAAGTCGACGAACAAGACCGAGAAATAACTGCCTTCGTCACGCCCGACGGACTGTATGAGTTCAAGGTGATGCCCTTTGGGCTGTGCACGGAGCCGGCAACGTTCCAACGTGTCACGGACACCGTACTGGCAGGCCTCAAATAGCAGAGCTGTATCGTTCGCCTAGATGACGTCGGGGTATTTTTGGCCAACTACAATCGGGACCGCAGGACTCACCCTCAAGCCGACAAAGTGCCGGTTCGCCTACGGCGAACTTAAGTTCTTAGGCCACGTTGTGAGCAACGAAGGTGTAAGTCCTGACCCTGAGAAGACTCGCGCCGTAGCGGCCTTTCCACCGCCCAGCGACAAAAAGGCCGTCCGAAAATTCCTGGGACTTTGCGCATACTACCGGTGTTTCGTTCAAGATTTCGCCAAGCTTTCTGCGCCACTAACGCACATCACGAAAGACGCCGTGAACTTCGAATGGGGTGGAGAACAACAACAGGCATTCGACGAGCTGAAGCGACGGCTCCTGTCCCCACCGATTCTCGGCCACTTCGAACAATCAGCCGAAACGGAAGATCACACGGACGCCAGCAATACAGGACTCGGAGCGGCACCGGTTCAACGACAAGAGGGTGCAGAGCGCGTGATCGCATTCGCTAGTCGGGCGCTCTCGAACGCAGAACGCAATTACTCGACCACCGAGAAGGAATGTCTGGCCGTCGTTTGGGCCATCACGAAATTCCGCCCGTACTTGTATGGGAGTCCTTTTCGGGTAGTCACAGACCACCACGCGCTGTGTTGGTTAGCGAGCCTGAACGACCCATCGGGACGCCTCGCTCAGTGGAGCCTACGACTGCAAGAGTACGACGTGACGGTAGTCTACAAGTCAGGCCGAACACACAGCGACGCCGACTGCCTGTCCAGAGACCCCGTCGAGTCAGTTACCGGCTGTGCCAAAGACGACGACGACGACGACAATCACTTTCTTGGCGCAGTGAGCGTTCACGGTATGGCAGCGCTCCAGCGGGACGATCCTGAGCTGCGCGCACTGATTGACCACTTGGAGGGACGAGGGGTACGATTCCCCGAGCATTCTCACGTGCCCTGCCAAGATTCTCCGTCCGGAGAGGTATTCTATGCAGAAACTTCGGGGACAGCAACTCGACGTGGTTCCTGGTGATTCCTACCAGTCCTCGAGAAGAGGTCTTCCAAGCCTGCACCGAAGACCCGACATCTGGTCACCTTGGCTACTGCAGGACTCTTGCACGGATCCGAGCAAAAATACTACTGGCCAAAGCTCCCGAAGACCTCTACGTCCGTTCGTGCCGCGAATGCCAACGACGAAAGAAACCACCGGCGAAGCCGGCAGGTCTCCTGCAACCGATCGCGCCCCCGACTGCATCGTTCCAGCAGATGGGAATGGATCTTCTTGGAAACTTCTCGCCGTCGACGCAGGGAAACCGTTGGATAATCGTGGCAACTGATTATCTCACCAGGTACGCCGAGACAAAAGCACTCCCGTCGGCGACCGCCGTGGAAGTAGCCAAGTTCTTCGTTTAGTCTATCATTTTCCGACACGGCGCTCCCCAAGTCCTGATTACGGACCGAGGCTTCTCGTTCATGGCGCAGCTGACACAAAAGATACTCCACCTGAGCCATATCGAATACCGCCGGACCACGGCATACCACCCGCAGACCAACGGGCTGACGGAGCGACTAAACAAGACCATCGCCGACATGATCTCGATGTACGTGGACGTGGAACACAAGACGTGGAATGAGGTGTTACCCTACGTCATGTTTGCGTACAACACGGCGGTTCAACAAACCAATGGGATTACACCTTTTCAGCTGGTGCACTGCAGAAAGGTGACGACGATGTTCGACGCCACGCTGCCCCACGACCCGACGGACGACGGCACCGACGACGCCCAGCTGGTCACCCAACGAGCAGAAGAGGTACGCCAGCTTGCCCGCATTCGCATAAAAAACCAGCAACGTATCGATGCTGGCCGGTGCAACCTTCGTCGCCGCGACGTGGAGTTCCATCCCAGAGACAGGTGTGTGTGTGTGGACGCCCATTCGCCGCCGCGGCCTCAACAAGAAACTGTTAAATGCTACTTTGGACCCTACAAGGTCATTCGTCGCCTTGTGAACTTGAACTACTAGGTGCTCCCCAACGGAACCCGGCCATCAGGACGCCGCCAGCCACGACCCGAAGTCGTCCATGTAGTTCGACTCAAGCCGTTCAACGCGCGTTAGGATTGTGACACTGCGTGTTTATTTTGTTTCACCGTAAATATTTTAGCCATTTCTGTTCTCCTTTCGCATTGTATCGGGACGATGCACTTTTAAAATGGGGGATAATGCCGCCCGCAGGGCCGAGAAAGCAACGCTGTTTCACGGACTTCCAGAAGAGTCGCGTTCATTCTTACACCAGACGTAACTTTCGCCCTGCTTTCTTGTTCTCGAAAATGCCAGTTCAAGTTCATCCTCGCCCCGAGCGCGCGACGTTTGAACCTTCTTTGCCTAACTTTCGAGATAGTGACGCACTGTAGATAAGCAGCTGCCCGCAACCTTGTCGAGTCAGTCTCCCTCTCTGTTACGCTGCCGAATCGCCGCCTGCTTTTCTGCTGCCTCGACGCTCTTTCTTTACGTTTTTTGTTTGGCGCAAGTTCGCCTATTTAACCTTTATTTTTCAGTTCACTGTTCGTCCTCTCGTCACATTCATTCGTGACAATATACATCTGATCACATTTAAAAATGTTTAATTGGCCTCTGAAATCTCCGATATCGGCGCACAGGCAATTTTATATTTTTCAGCGCGTCGGTGGTTTTGTTGTGCATGTGTCTCGCCATTTGGCTCGGGACGATTTTCGCGTTTTGTTCTGCCCGCATTTGCTGGAGACGAGAGCTTGAAGCGCAGGCAACTGGCCTCCTTTCACGAGAACTGGCGCAGCCGTGCGCGTTCCAAAGAAAGCTTGTGCAGTGAAAAACAAGCAAGAGACCAGGGATGTCAAATTCAGGATATACAAAAATACGCCACTGTATTGAAGTGCCACCACACACTATCCCTCACGTTGATGTACAAACCTGGAAGGCGATCCCACCGCCATCTGTTGGTTCAGAATCAGACTAACCAAGGGTGGGGTTGCACATTAAGCGTGAAACAAATGTGAGCAAGAAGCGCGCCGCGTCGCGCCGACGCTATGACGTAGCCCAATGTCGTGCCATCCCATGATAGCCTGAGCGACGGTTGCTATAGTTACGCTGCTTGGCGCGCGATGCGACGCAAATTTTGCTTTACACGTATTACAGGCTTTAGCCGAAATATCGACGCGGTGCCCTGATGGCGCCCGTCGATAAACCATCTACGCTGCCTCATTCTAAGTGGGTAGCATTTGTAGGGGTAGTCTCAGAGATTTTCTGTCCGTGGCTGGTAGCCTCGATGGGGTCAGTGTCAAGCGACATTATGACGTTACGTGATACTGTAACGTCACGTGACTTCGTGATGTCAGGTGACACCATGATGTCACCGTTATGGCACATGATGTGGTAGAGTCACGCGCTACTGTGACGACTTCATATATTCACCAAAACCTCGCCATGTGCCCTTCAGTGACCTCCTTACTGCACCCGCAAGGGAGGAGCGCGAGGAGGCCTTATAAATAATTCGCATTTAGAACGCGCCAGGAAAATGCCACACAAAAAAAGCCATTTTTTTTTACGTTACCAGATTTGCGTTTTTAATCTATGTTCCGTTTTGCCGTGCAAAACGTACCGCGGAAGTTCTGAGTTCTGAGTCTGTGCAACTGACTGAGGACCCATACAGAGCACCAAGGTTAATGAGGAGACACTGCGCTGCGACGCGTCCTGCACGGGATGCATTGGCTGTCTTCTAACGACTCGTACCGATGAGAATGGCGATAGATTCATGCTGTCTCTTTGGCAGACGGACGTCATTCCGCTTGCCGGTGGGACCTCCTTACCATCGCAGTAGGACAGAGATCGCTCTTTTCGTCGAAGCAAGTAGTTAAAGAAACACCTATGATTGAGGCTCCGAGGGCATCACTGCAAAGTAAACACGAGAGAGATTTTGCGGAGCACGAACGAGAACTCGCGGTCCTGTCGAAAAGGTGGACAAGACGCAACTTTTTACCTTCGAGCGAGATTCGGAAGGAAATGTGGCCGCCGCAACATTGAACCCGGACTCCAGTGCAGATGTTTACGTGTTGTGCGTCCTCTCTTTGGCGGATGGAAGAGTGATCTAGTGGCATGACCTCGTTCCCGCAGAGATGCCCCGCCAAGGTGGTCCAGGGGTCCGCTGACCAGCAGGGCGTTCTTCAGGTAGGCATCTCGTTGGGAAATGTTGACTCAGTTAGAGGCGACTAAGCGTAATTGCACATTCTCGATAATCGGAACATGCCCCCAAGCGAGCAAGGTATGCTTCAGGAATTCTCGAACATGACCAGAAGCACGATACATACTGTGATTTTAATGCGAAATCATTGACTGTCTGATGGAGCGAAGCCGGCGTTGTCTGTAGCAGCGAAACCCACCTACATTCCCATTGGCTGCGAGGCGTCAAGTGGTTCATTAGCAACAGTGTCATCGTTGCTAAGGGGCCAGTCGAACTGCTGTCGTCGCAACGGAAAAAGGGGAAGGGGGGGGGGGGGACGCGGTTATGCGCTGACCTGACGTTAGGCCTTACGGTAGGCCTAATTTTAAGCCGATTGTTACGCTTTGAGGTCTAACGTCGTCAACCGGTACGCGCAGCTGTTTGACGTGAGAAGGGAAGCGGGTATGCGCTCGCCTAACGTAAGATCTAAAGTTAGACCTTTACGTTATGCTTTAAGGTCTAACGTCGTCACCCGGTACCTACAGCTAGGGCGTATGCTGATAATGAGAGGATACGTGATTTCAGCACGCGCCGCGCCGAGCTTCGCGCTCCCACCGCTGCCTCACCCAGCTGCGCAGCAGTCACCAGAGAGACAGGGCGGTCTGCACGGCCTCCTCTCGACGCCCAGAATACTTTCGCATTCACAACTGATAAGAGGTGCTTAGGTGGCAACAACAGAAATAATCACACAAACTCGGGATGAGGGGCGGGACGAGGTGCTTAGCTGTCCTCGGAATTTTTATTGTGTGACAGTAAGTCTCATGTCCGCACCATAGCAGAAATGTGCTTATTTTTGCGGTTTATCACCCGCCTAATGGCACTAGTTCAAATTCCTAGCCGGGGTCACACTGGTTATTCAGCATACAAAAGATGGTCTGCAAACATCAGTCACCGCGATACCCGTGGTTCGAATACCGCGTGCCAAGTTTCTCCTTGAACTCGTTGCCATGCGGCATTCGAAGCACGGATCGCGTAGTGACTGAATTCGAATTTGTTTGCAGACTGTTTTTTTCGTATAATGTACAAAGTCGGAGTCGCACGGCTTATACATCATACAAAAGACAGTCTGCATACAAATTCGAACGCGAATCACCGCGAGATCCGTGCTTAGAATGCCGCATGCGATGGGTTCAAGGACAAACTCGGCGCACGGCATTCGAACCACGAGTATTGCGGTGCCTCACGCTTGCAGACTGTCTTTGGTATGATGTATGAGCAGTGTGATCCCGGTTTCAAGTGTTTCGTGATGCTGTTTAGATTCGTCTATTCACTTTGCTGTAATATTTTGCCAGCGATGGTATTTTGTCCCCGTAAAGCAATATCAGTAGTTTATTTTGGTCGGACTTCTTAACCGAGTTACTTTATAACTACCGGAGAAGTATGCCAACAGAATTCTAATATTTTACATTTATTGTATAAACGCCGTGTTTATATAGATACACCAACTCTGAGGGAAGCGTACGTACCGTTATGTATGCAGTTGTCAGATCAATCTAATGGCTTGTAGCAAAACCATATTTTGTCTATAAAAATTGAGGTTGTTCATTTATTCGTTTCATTTATTCAATTATCAGCGCTCCTACTCAATTTTCTAGTCACAGCTGCGGAATGGATGAGAGGCCGAGTGCTTCTTTATTTCTGTCCCTGCCTTTACCTGTAACGTGAATTAACTCTTGTCATTGTTGTGCTGCCTCCCTTCGATGCAGATGTGTGTCCCAGACAGCGTGCAGCGCGCGGGATACCAGGCCGTCGGCAATTCCTCGGTCGTGGACATTTTCCTCAACGAAACGTCTCTGACTGAAATGGTACGCAGAGAACCGCCATCCAAGTGGCACTTAATGAGCTAAGGAGAAGCCTGCCGGATATTCAATGCGCAGCTTTAGTTTGGCCTCTCGAGGTGAGGCTTCCCGGTAAGCTGGAGTGGGGATCTCTTCTGGAGAGTTACGCGAGCCTCCTCATTGATATATCTTCGTTTTTATGTACATTATTTGTATCTTGATTGTGCTTTCAAATATGTTAATACCATTTTTTGGAATGTGAACAGCTGAATTTAGACGAAACACGAGAGTGAGCTGTGGACATTAACAAGTATGAACAAACTGAGCTTGACTTCAGCCGGTAATGTTATTATCAATCACTAATAACACATATTGCGTAATGAAGGTCAAGTACTGGTTTGATTAAAATAATGGGATTTCACTGAGGAAGAAAAAAGCGTCCTGACACCTGTGAAAGACTGTACATAAGTTGTCCCCACGTCAGTTTACAGCACGGGACATAGTACACCCGTCCATTTTGTCAATATTCCACGGTTGTCTGGGCGCTTTTTGCTTCCTAAACGAGAGTTCGCTCTTCTTTCTAAGCCGGACTGTTCGCTGAAGTCTCGTACGCTGATCATGAATGGATCTTTTTTCTTTCGCCAAATCTTCCAAAAGTGGTCCAGCGGTTAATCACGATGTCGCGAACGGTAAGTGACATCGTTGCGCGTAGGATTCTCAATACCTTCAGGCGCAGGATCGGTCATTGTTTCCCCGGCAGAGAGTGTGGAGAGACACTCAGTGAAACCCATAAAAACTTTTTTTCCGCTTTTTCACTCTCTTTTGTTTTTGTGGTATGCCTTTGTTTACGTCTATTTTATCTATGCATTTTTTAGTGAATATCATTATTCAAGTCGTAGTTCGAAGCACATGCCCTAGTCTACTAAAATGCTACGGCTTCAAAAGGGATGTTCCATCCATCAGTTTCTGGAGCACATGATGTTTATGCTTTTGTTTTTAATCTTTCTTCACTTTCGTTGGAAATTCTTCGTTCTCGAGTTTTGACATAATCTTCTCTGCGTGTCCAGTGCCAACGTCGTTGTGCAGAGCACCATGTATTTTTCTCGAGTGATTTCCGTTCCGTGTAAGTTTGTGTTTCGGTACCTCTAGTCGCTCTGATGTGCTACTTCTCGAGTTGTACTTCGCCTCTCGTACGTTCGTTTTTGGCAGCAACCACACATCGAACAGTTCCCTTAAAGTTACAATAGCTTGTGGGAACTCGTTCCAGTTCGCGTATTGTTCTTCACAAGAGCTGTGTGGTTTGTCCGCTATTCCAATTCCTGTTAGGTAATCAACACTGCACAATGCTGCTCTGTCATTAGTTTCAACGGTGTCAAGGCTTAGCACACCTCCCGGCAAAAGAACTCTAAAGCTATATCGGTCCTCGAAATATTCATCCAAATATGGTCGAGGTTTGGTCCTTGTGCATAAACACGAGCATGGGCGTAGCAACCCGGGGGGGGGGGGGGGCGGGGGCGCTTGCCCCCCAGTTCTCAGAGCGGGAGGACAAGGAATGTGTTTTGCCCCCTTCCCCTGAAACAGCCGCCACTGGGCAGGGCAAACACTGGCCGGCGGCGCCCAAGGGACACCAACGGCACCGGCCCCCGCCCCGGGAGGGGAGGGGTGTCTGATTTGCCTCTTCCCCCCCCCCTCAAAAGAAGTTGATACGCCCCTGAACACGAGGACTAAAACGCTGGCGAGATTGTAGAGGCTCACAGAATTTAAAAAAGTAGACACAACCTGCGTGAGTCAGGCATCCTTGAGTTTGACAGAAAGCACTCAGCAGCGCACAGTTGAGCGATTGCAAACTTGAAGCGGAAGCGACCGAACATAAAACGGGAAACAAACCAGAAGCAAAGATGCAGGCTCAAAACGTCAGCAAGATAACAAATGCAAGTAAATAAGGACACTTTAAAAGGACACCATTTTATTTCTCTGTATTTGACCCTGTTACGGCAAGAATGTTAGTTTCTTCGTCCTCTGGCACTCTGGGGAACACCGTGGGGGAACGGGGATAGCTCCACCCTTTCATGGAGACATATAACAGTAAGGCAGGAAACAAGATAGGAGCAGGATGAGCCCTCAAAATGCAAAGAAAGCGTTTTCCCAAAGTTGTAGAGCTTTCTAAACGCGCTTCTTAGTATGACTAAAAAAGAAAAAGAAGTCAACAGCCACGAGAAAGACAGAAGGGTTCCTTCTTTTCCCATTGTTCCTTCTCTTTTCAAGTTAGTCTTCTCCGAATGCAGTGTTTGAATAACTTACTTTCGTATTTGATTAACAATAACTCCGGATATACAGGGTGTTTCACGAAAGGTGGACAAATTCGATATTGCGAAAACTACGCGTCGCAACAAAATACAGCTGGTGTCGTTTTGGTCCTGGGCCAGCGGCCTATTTAGGAAAATTAAATAAAGTCCGGGATCATTAGATTCCTAATTATTTTTGCGTAATTAACTTTTTTAATATTGTGTTTAAGGGCATGGTTCCAATCAGAAAATTTCTCAGCATCATCAGAAAATACTAAATCAACAAATTGCAGAACGATAGACGGCACGCGAAGCATTTTACGGCTTTCTGAAAAACCGCACAAATTCGACAGGTTTTTAGGTTCCGGTTTTCTATCGCAGCGCATCTCGACCCGGTGGCACCCATAGGTCGGAATTTTAAGCTGTCCTCACTCAAACTCACGATCACCATTTTTTTCTTAAATCAGGACTCATGCCCACTCACGATCACGATTTCTTCAAGATAGGGTCATCACCCGGACTCACCCTCACGGTTCAACACAAAACCAAAATTCACTCGCCGTCATCATCGCGGTCGACACGCTCACAGATCATCACGGTCATCACGCTCACAGGTCATCACGAATCATCAGACTCACAGGTTATCAGACTCACAGGTCATCACACTCACAGGTCATCACACTCACAGGTCATCACGGTCCTCACACTCACAGGTCATCACGGTCCTCGCACTCACAGGTCCTAAGACTCACAGGTCCTCACGGTCCTCACACTCACACAAGTCCTCACGGTCCTCACACTCACAGGTCATCACGGTCCTCGCACTCACAGGTCCTCACACTCACAGGTCATCACGCTTGCAGGTTCCTTTCTTTGTTGTTTTGTTTTTTTGTTCCTCGCAAGCCGTTGGTTTGTCTTCGCTTGAGTCGTGCGGCGGGGAAACTACCCCAAAACAGTGAACTCTTGAACCACTTATCCAAATTGAAAGAAATGTACGTATGTTCATGTTTATGCTCCGCACATATCTACCAAATTTCGTGAACCTGGATTAATTACGAAAGAAACTAAATGCAAGCTGACGATGTGTGGGTGTGTTGAACTGTCGCCTGCTGACAAGGGCGGCGGTAAAACACAAACGCGCCTTCCGACAGGTTACACAGACAACTTCGCAGTGATTAGAGCATCGCCTCGGTGTGCATACCTCGCACATTTGTACACAAATGAACGATTACTACATATATAATAATAATAATAATAATAAAGTTTATGCCCCATTCGATACAGGAATGAAGAAAGAGCCCCGTTTCTTTTTTGAGCCACTCACCCGTACTTCTATGGAAGTGTATGCATATATATATATATATATATATATATATATATATATATATATATATATATATATATATATACTATATATATATGATATATATGCAGTATATATATATATATATATATATATATATATAATGGGAATGAGTGAAGATTGACAAGTGCAGCCGTAGTAATATTGTGAACGAAGAGGGGAGAAGGTGATTATTGAATTTATCGCATTAAAGTTAGGGAAAGGGAAAGGGAGCTGGCGAAAAATTAGGCCAGGAGCGGGGATTGAACCCGCAACCTTCGCCTGTGCGGGGCAACGCTTTAACCAATCAGACCATCCCGGCCACTGGTTTCGGCGGACTCAATTTCTGACCAGCTCTCTGTGTACTATTAGTTTCGAATTCGTTTGACTGGGTAGACGACAACCGTTGTTGATTTAAGACCCGCGCATATATATATATATATATATATATATATATATATATATATATATATATATATATATATATATATATATATATATATATATATCTATATATATATATATATATATATATTATATATATATATATATATCCATATATATATATATATATATATATATATATATATATATATATATATATATATATATATATATATATATATATATATACTGACCAAATTTTTTTCGTTTGGAGGGCGGCAATGTTAGGTAGGGTGGTTTCACGTGACGTACCTCTGGTTTGAAATCTCACCCTAATCCCTCTTGGCAGTGGTGGCCGTCAGTCGTGTCGTATGCTATTCTATGAGCAGAGACCGCGGAGGCCGAGTTTTCCTTCTCACTCGAGTTGTTCTTGCTTTTGTTGATCGACCGTGCTTGCCGGAGTAGGCTGCGATTTAAGGCATCCTCAGCCGGCATTGTTTTTCAGTCATCTCGGCCTGTATAAAATACTGTCAGCATTTATTATCTTGACACGTGCAGCCGTCCTTGGATTGGTTTCATTTGGATTGGAGTGGTTTGAGGGTCGTCCCCGTGTGTCTCTTTGTCGCGTTATCGATCACGTAAAACACGCCACTTTTCATGTTACAAGCCGCGTCATTCTTGGCGCGCAGTTCTATAATGGGCAATCAGTTCGTCGAACAAGGTTTCATAGACAGATCGTTTCATCGACACTGCGATGTTTCATCGGCATACCGTTTCTTCGACATTCGATGCTCGACAGAGCTTGCTACATTTCTTTTTACTCGGACGTCTAGACGACATTTCTTCTCTTTCATCGACGCGGCGTTGGCTTCTTGATGTATCGCGTTCTTCGCATGTTCACAGCGCACTGCGGTGTGGACAGGGCGCAGGTGGGGCAAGCGCAAATGCTCCTCACTCTTTGTACGCAGTGCGTTGTGCGCTTACGTTGCTGGAGTGGTGCGTGCGGCGTGGCGGCCTTTCGGATACGTTTGGCCGTTTACGTAAGGAGCGTGCCCTATGAAGCTGAGGCTCGGCGCTTGGCAGCCAGACGGCCGGACGTAATTGTTGCTTTCTGTCGTGCTTTTGGCTGCGTGCACACTCGAAGCTCGCAAGATGCTGAATCGTTCCAAACTTTTTCTAAAAGGGGTGTTTCTCGACGCGGTGGTGGCCTCGTATACCGCTCATTTTTTGTAGAATCATGTGAGGCTTATTTTGTGCCCAGTAATGCACGCGAAATACCAGAACTGACGTTTTCCATTCTCGTCTTGCAAGTGTTCCGAAAAAGGTAGTGACGTAGAGGTTAACCTGTCGGTCTCTGTAGTCTTTAAGAGTCGATGAACGATGTATTTACATTGTTGTAGCTTGTAGAGTCGGAGCTGGCGGAGATCTATCGTCTACGTCGTCTTCTTGGCCATTGGGCAGCTGACCGATTCTACGTGCTCGAGCTCTCGCTGGAAGCGTAATCCTATTTATATAGTATTCAACAGTGCTCATCCGTGTGTACTGTACTGAATATTTCAGGCCCGACATATCAATCGTTTCTTGTTATCAACCAGGAAAACGCAATATCTGTAAACACCTCCCGACAAAGAAAGAAAACGAGAGGTCGCCGTTCGCTTTGACCAATAGACCGATCTCACCAACCGTCTGGAGTGTGCGTGACGCAGCCATAGTTGTACTTCACAGGAGGTAGCGGTAGTGCACGAGACGGCTCGTGATCAACACGCGCAAGCCCACAGCGGCGTTGACCCTCGTGCGGAAAGACTACAGTTCCCGCAATGCATTGCGCCAGAGGAGGCGTAGCGAAACTGGCAGTGAGGTCGGTCTATGACCTCAAGCCCGGTTCACACATCTGCGTTCCGAGTGACAGAAACGACAGAAACAACACGAACGACATGACACCTGGATGATTCTGTTCGCATTACAGACAGATAATGCAAAGAGCAGGTTTGTCAAGCAATCATGTGTCACGTGTTGTCCCGGTGTCATGTCGTTCGTGTCGTTTCTGTCGTTCCTGTAGCTCGGAACGCAGATGTGTGAACCGGCCTTTACGAGCCTACTCTGATGTTACGCTTGAACGTCACGAAAAATCGGTCTTCCCGCCTTTTCGAGGTGTCGCCACGGGTAGGAATACTAGCGGGGTCTACTTAAGTGATTTGTTCGGCACACAAGCGTCAGTACAGGTTATGACTTTGTCAACATTACCTGAAGCCTATTCCAATTGTAAAATAAAATATCGAAGGTGTCCTCAGGGTCCCTTTAAGTGTGCGTGCTTGCACGACATGAAGTGTCACAGCTTTGCGACCGCAACACCTTACGCGGGCACAATGTACTGCGCATATCAAAAGTGAACTGGGCGGTGTTTTTAAATACAATATTTAGCATTATTTCGCGCATTTAGTTCCCGGAAATTAGCAGCACATTCGGGAAGTTGAAGTTGAGTGGTATTTTTTTTTTCATAACTGGCGGAAATTATGACAGACGGTTTCTCTAGTCATTTAGTTGCACATTCACAAGAAATATTATAATTTATGTTACATAATTATCAAACCCGCGGCATTTCTGTAACCATCGGTTCGAGACAGATTCTCTGTCGCTCGGTTAACAAGTATTCATTCAACGCAGTAGCGCACTTCAACGACCCGCTGATCAATCTTGCCCTCGTGCTACACCATTGTAAAATTTCATTACGGGCTTGAATCATCGCGATATGTGTCATAGGCCTTCAAGCGATAAGAAGTGTTTTAGAATTGAATTGTAAAAGGTTGGTTATCAAATATATATATATATATATTTTGTTTTACAAGAAATTCTTTTCCCACTCTGAGTGCCTATGCATTCAACCATAATAACGTAAAAACGCAACATGAGTAAACAACGGGCAAGGGGAGCACAGCGTCATGCACGAAGCCCGAGAAGCCCGGGCAATCGGCGCCTCGCAGTCGCGTCCAGCCGACGCGCCGGCAACCCGGCCGTGGCCGTGGGGCAGGCGCCGCGACGTTGCGGCGCCGCGCGCCGCCGTCGTCTACTTCTCAGTGTAAGCAGGCACACGGCACACGGCGAATTCTACGAGTCCCGATGAGCCAGTAAATTCATTGGAGTGAGACACGTGGGTAGGCCAGGGCGGCCCGGGTCGCGCGGGGACTGCAGGCGGGCGCATTTAGAAACCACGTGTGAACGCATTTCGGATCGGCGTGAGCCTTTTTGGAACCGTTTTTCGTAAAAGTAAGTCTCAACTTCACGTCTCGAGGACCTCACCGGGTTCCTGCGACATTTCGCCTACTCCTAGAGTTTCCCCAAAAAATGAACGTCGGTACTGCTGCGTGAAGGACTGCCACAGTGGCGAAGGTGACTCAAGCGTCAAACTTTACCACTTCCCTTCAAGATCTTGGGAAGCGACACGGCGACAAAGTGAATTACTGCAGTGCGACGCATCAAGTAAGTGAATTTTACATTAATCGTTGAAGTGAACGAAAACAGATGTGCAGGCTTGGAAAGTGGTCTGACAAACTCGTTTTGCAGACTACTCGGCAAAATAAAATATTTATACAAGTAAAATATAAATAAGGGAAGGACATAAAAGACGAGGACGGACAAGACGTCCGTCTTGTCCGTCCGTCCTCGTCTTTTATGTCCTTCCCTTATTTATATTTTACCCCTACCAGCACGCTCTTCATTCCAATTATACAAGTTGTTTTACGAGTCTCTGAGACAGCCACATAGAGAAATACGGTAGGAAAAATCGGGCCGATTGTTGCTTCGCTGTGACATCGAGAATCAGGCGATCAGGTCTTCAAGCGAGATGCCCGTCGCCCCGTTCCGGCACTCGTAGTTGTAGACGTGCATTTGGTTGCGACCGCGCGCGCCGTTCGGCACGCGCGGTCGCAACCAAAACCTTCCAAACCTGCGAGTTTTCAAATAGTGGATTTTCGTAGAACAAATTTTTGCTTGTTTCGGCTACCAAATTTAATCCTGAGTCTGGTAACAAATGTGACGGCGTGCAAAAAACAGGATGCAAAAGTTTTTTTTTTTAGAAAAAGCTTATGCGAAGCGTAAATATCCTTCTCACACGTGCACTTTGTTGCCTGTCGCCTTTTTACACCAGGCTTGTGTACTGTTCTCTAGCATGCAGAGTTTGGTTCTAATTACCCACATTTTCTTCTAGTGTCGTGGGGGCGCCGGGAGAAGAAGAGGACGGTCAAGCGAGGCGCGAGCGGGGGCCGGCCGGCGAGGAAAGAGGAAGAGCGCGCTGCACGAGGGTGGGGCCGGGCAGGAACGATAGAGCCGTTCTGGCTGGTCTGGCCCATGGCGATCCCCGGAGCATTTCACCAGCGAGGTTCGGATCAGGACCGGCGGAAACGGCGAGCCCTGGCCATACCGGCCTAGGCCATGACGATACCGGAGTGGTTCCGCAGCGAGACTTTGGCTGTGATAGCCCGGAACAGCTAGCCTACGCAGCGCTGGCGTGGGAAGGACGATCCGCAGGCCTGTACATGGACTCCGACTGCGAGCTATGAACGACGGGCAACAACTAGGGTCGGCGGGTCCGGACTGCCGGCTCTCGAAGACGGGCAACCGGGAAGTACAATAAACCCATTCGCTGCCTTCTCGTTGTGTTGTGTCACTTCCTGGGAGACGAGCGAAGCACAGACCGATCGGGCGGCGATTATTATAGAGCGACCCCACAAGTGGTGAAGACAACTCAAACTGGTGTTCAAATGACAACTCTAGAATATGCTCTAAACACTTTGACCTATCAAGGCTCCCGTTGGTCTTAAAAACCGCATAAAAGAACCAGGGACATGGCGCGCACGTACACACGGGGGCTGCTGAAATCGGGGTTGCCGCCGCTCGTACCGGCCCGACGGGCAGACTGGCCGCCCCATTAACAGAGACACCTCAGCTTGTAGCGCTGAATGCAGCACTCTCGTGGCTCCGCCTGGCCATTGCCGGCTGGCTATCATGCACTTGCGCCATCTTGCCCGGAACGACACATAAAAACATGATATCGCACAATGTGAAAGATCTCACTCGAAGCTTCGATCGATCATGACACCGCCTTTGTTGCACTTCCTGAGTGATGACTCATTTGCGAAAGGTACGGTGAGGTGCGCGGAAATATCAAATTGTTTGTGCGACTGGGTGCTGATGAGGATCATGCGAGTCACTTAATTTTATCGCAGCCGTGCGAACGTTATAGTTGACGCAATCATAAAATTCTATGCCCACCGGCACCAACTTGGCAACAGGAGCCGAAATCCACACGAGCCTTTCTATGCCACAGAGAGAGGAGCGCTAACCGTTCGGAGCGCTTCCCCAACTCCGACGTTACCGCGCCGCCTCGAGGCGCCATCAGTCCGTTGGCGTCTCGCCGTCTGCCGTGAAGCGAAGAGCGAACGCCGAGGAGAGACGAAAGCGAATCCCCCCCTCCCCCATACTCCCTCTGCCCTCCACAGCTGGTTGAGACATTGCGGAGGGCGCTGGCAAGGAGGAGCCTGCAAGAACAAGCACCCCCCCCCCCTTCTCCTCCGTCCTCCACAGGACCCAGCGCGTTTACATGGCGGAGGAGCAGGCGAGCGACACCCAAACCAACCCTGAACCCCACGCAGTAGTTGCGAAGCGAGAGTCTCCTCGCCAACTAAGATGGCCCGGGAGCTCACGTGACCAACCCAGCTAAGATAATACCAGCGCTCACCGCGACCCATCATGGCCATGGTCCTCAGACTCACGTCATCAGGCAGACTAATGCAATCACCGGACTCATATCTACCCTAAGACTCACGTCTTGATTCAGGCTCATGCTCATGAGCCTTGAAACTCACAATCACACTCAAGAGATCTCAAAACTCACGCTCATGAGTACTTCACTTAGAGCTCAAGCTCACACTCACACTCATGAGTCCTCAGAACTCACGCTCACACTCACGCTCATCAGTTTTCAGAACTCACACTCAAACTCATGAGTTCTCAGGACTGAAAATCACACTCAAGGGTTTTCAGAACTCACGATCACACTCACGATCAAACTCACGCTCATGTGTTCACAGGACTCACACTCACACTCACACTCATGAGTTCTCAGAACGCACGATCACACTCACGATCAGACTCACGCTCATGAGTTCTCAGGACTCACACTCACACTCAAACTCATGAGTTCACATAACTCACGATCACACTCACACTCACACTCACAATTTTTCGAGACTCGCGGCCTCACTCACGATCACCTCACATCTGACGGTGAGCGTGAGTGATCGTGAGTGATCGCACTCATGAGTGAGAATGCCGAG
>JAZHYW010025868.1:22500-37736 GCA_037355805.1 Ixodes ricinus | reverse complement strand
TAAAACTCCGTACACAGACAACTGAAATAATTTTTTTTTTTTTTTTTTATCAAAAATGTTTATTTACATGGGTATATACACGAGAACACTATATACAATTTACATTATGTACAAAGCGTCAAAGTAACAAAAGAATTGAACGGTTATCAACTTATACAAGGAGAGTGTTACTGGAAATATTAGAAAGCTCGGAAATAATTGGAAAACAAGGGATGTACAGCACTACATTTTCGCTCTACAGGGAGTTGGCAAAGAGGGCCCTAAAGTGATAAAATTCTGGTCTTGTGACACAGACTCATATGACGTCAGGTGAACGACTGATGCCTTCTATGGCTTGCTTCCATTCTTCATTATCTTCGCAGCATGCAAGCATGCTCTGACAAACAAATGTGGCAATGTTCTTAAAGTTCACCCAAGACGGTTTGGCAACCCCTCCGTCCGTATCTACTTTCCGTGTCTTCCACAGGCTATATAAACCTAGCACAACTAATGTGTCGAGAACCGTATCTAACTGGTCTCCGAAATGTAGGTAACGGAAATTACTTTCTTCGACTTCAAAGTCTTTCTTCACTGTCCTCTTGAAAACGTCCCAGAAAAAGACTGCATCAACACAGAGCACAAATGCATGGGTGAATGTCTCAGTTGTTTTGCAGAGCCTGCAGTTTGTGCTCCAAAATACGTCAAATCCCCGTGACTCTCGCCACTCTTTTACAGGTATTGTCCGCGAGTGAAAGCGAAAAAAGAACGACTTGCACTTCGGTGGAATGGGCAAGCGTTTGACTCTTTTTAAAACATCAGTATTGCAGTTAGGGGAGCAGCAAATACACCCAATCGGTACAGTGGTTCTGGAAACAAAGAAGTAAGTAGACATGTAAGTAACTTCTTCTTGGAACATGTCTCTAAGAAGTCACTGGAAAACCGTGCTCTCAGGAAATCAATGGTGTCTGCTACCTCTTTGTAGAAGCCGCGTAAAGTGATCGTTTGGCTCGATGACTCTGTATTCACTGCTGTCCCTGTGTACTTTGATAAGAAATATGTTTTACACGTTTCTAGAAACGGGTGCTGTGTGGTTCGATAAAATTTCCATCTTGCCATTAGCTGTCTAACAAAGATATGGCCAAGACCTAGGCCGCCATCCTCCGTTCGTCGGAAGAGGTTTGATCTCCGCATGGGCTCGTAAGATGAATTCCAAATAAACAATGCAAAAATCCTGTTAAACCTGTTAACTGTAAGTCTAGAACAGTGCATGACCTGAAGAATGTATGTTAATTTTGATAAAAGAAATATATTGCAAACAGCAACTTTGCCAAACGTGGAAAGGTATCTTAGCTTCCATATACGAACGGCTGACTTGACTTTGGATTCTAAAGAGTCCCACATGGGTTTCGGATTGTCCATGGCATTCAGTGGTACACCTAAAAGCTGCGGCTTGTTCGTTGTCCACTCGATGTCGACGAACTTGGCAGGTGTTGTACCCCACTCCCCGCACCACGAACCACTACTTTTATCCTTATTCACCAAAGCACCAGACACAGGGCAGTAGTCGTCGACGTGTGACATAGCTGTTACGATGCTTGGTTTGTTGGAGCAGATCAGGACCAAGTCGTCCGCATAAGCCAGGAGTTTTACTTCACATGCATGAAGGCGAAACCCTTGTATGTTTTTGTCATTGATGATGCTTCTGCAGAGAGGCTCTAGGTAGATATTGAAGAGTAGCGGCGACAGTGGACAACCTTGGCGTACCGACCTTCGGACTCGAATAGAATTTGTCAGAGATCCGTTTAGAAGTAATTTTGTCGATATGTCCTTGTAACAAAGCTTTTACGCCCTGGAAACATTAAATCCGGGAAGCAAGAAGTCGAGTGAAACAGCTGAGAAAGTAAAAAAGAGCGTGTGTATGAGAAAGAAAGAGCGCAATACAATGGACAATGTCCAAAAGCAAATGTTCCCGCACTATCAGTCACGTAACTCTAAAATAGGGATGACAATCTGAATAAACTTTGATTTGATTTGATTGCGTTTGATTTGAATGAAACAAAACGTAACAAGGACTTAAGATAAGAAATGACACCTGCTCAAATAGAAACAAACTATAGACGTGTTTTTTTGTTGTTGTTGTTGTTGTTGTTTTTTTCGTTAACTACCATGGTGGAGAGAGCGTGAAGTGTTTATAATGAGCGCGGTTGCGCGCTACGAGGTAGGTTCGAATAATGGAAACACCACACCACGTGTCTCCTTGTCATCACTGCAGAATAGCCCAAGTCTGGGATGTCAGAGTGGAGCCTCACCCGATGTCCCTGCCTTGACGCTCGACAGAGCTCGCGCCCGCGTGACAGTAGAAAGTCAAGTGCGCAACCCTGCTGGGCCTGAGCGATTTCACGTAAGTCTTGGTGAGCCCAGTGTCTGGCGAGCATCGGTTCCTCTTTGCCGCCAAAGCCCACCTAACATCCAGGAAGCGCGGCCAGGATCCCTTGGCGACATACCTTCCCCATTCCTCAGCCCAACAACTGCTCGGCACTGATGTGGGGGTGATCAAGATGGAGTATGAATGAAGTGCGGCTAGCTGCACCACGCTGGGGTTCGAGACAATGGTGATAGATTAGAACCGAGGGGTGTTTCGCCTGCGTTTTCTGGCACGTTTTGCTCCCTTCCATTCGTCGGCCCTGCTCTGCCGATCTGTTTCGCTTGTTCACTCGCGCGTGTATGTCGGTCTTTTGTGACTCATGCCCTTTTTTTCTTTTCAGTCAAATTGGAAGGTACAACGAACTGCAAAACTGTGCTGTTGCCGCATTCGGGGGTTGTTGATTTGGGAGAAGTGTTTTCGCGCTCCAAGTCCCGTCAAATTGACGAAAGATTAGTGCTGTGAAATTGTACCGCGTCCTCCTCCCTCGACTAGAGGCAAACCATTTTGACGCCTATGTAACCATCATATCATTTTATGCATATAAAAATCAAACTCATCAGAACCAAGTGGGAAAAAACGTCCGTCTATAAAATGAATAAATAAAAATAAAACAATATAAACAGCCGTCTGCTTTCTACTGTTTCATTCGCACGATGTTACGAATATATTCCAAAAGAGCTATTTTCAAAATCCGCAAATTTGTATTGGTAGAGATTGTTTCTCAAATTTTCTGTTCCAGTATGCGATTTATATCGATTAAGCCTTCCAACAAAGCGTTAAAGCTACACATTTAATAAGTAATGCCAAAATTACATTTTTTGTATATATTATAGGTAGCATAACTACGCACGGACTGTGTGTCGTATTCTGTACTATACGTGTATTATTCACTCGATTTCCACTCCCATGACTGAGCTATCCAATAAGAAGGGTGATATGTTTCATTGTAAACTTTTTTCTTAAGAGCATACTTTTAGCTGAGTGCTGTATATGCTAGCTGTTTCTCGAGTTCGACCGAGATTAGCAGGCGGAGGAATAATCGTCATTGAAAGATGGCGAAGTAACTAGAATTGGTTAACTTTTTCATAATTGGTTTTACGGGTCATGTTGCAATTGCAGAAATGACGGTAATTGCTATTAGAGGCCAGCCAAGTTAAAATAATATGCAAAAGTTCCTTAGCGTTTGAGCTGGTCAACTTTCAACAGCTTGAACACTCGAGGTTAAGGAGAAATAAAAGGGAACAAAACACTCTGTGTGCGTTGTTGTCCTGTGAATGTGTTGCCCACTTTTTGTTTCTAAATCTCGCGGTGTTCAAGATGTTGATAATGTGCTACACCCCGCGTTTACGACGTTTGTTTACTGGCTAAACTAGAAAGAAAAAGTGTTGGAATTTGCAGATCGTTCAGCGTGTTGGGTTCTAATTTACGGTAACGAAAGACGGACATGGAAGACTACGTTGTCTGTTTGTCTTCCATGTCCCTCTTTCGTTATTGTAAATGTTGGAATTTAAATTTCTTTTTGTCGAAAAGAGAATGTCGAGTGTGACGGACAGGTCGCCACATGGAAGACTTCCAAGAGAGAGAGCTTGGATTGCAAAAGAAGAAGTATGCAAGCGAGCTGAGTGGGAAACGACATGTTTAAAAGCCTGATATAAAAAAATAAACAAAACAAAAAAGACATAACACAAGAGTTTCAGTATAAAAACAGTTGTGAAGTGCTGTCTTTTTTTTTTCTTGTTTTGGAATTTGAATTATGGTAATCTTGGAAGTTTTAGGTAATGGCCAGTTCGGTCAGTGCAGTTTGTACGTGACGTTTATGTGGCATTAAACTTATCCGGAACGCACGAAGAGTGTCTCGTGGGAGCACTCTCCTGGCGGCGGCCGAAGAACCGCCTCATGACGTGGCGCAAAACTGGAACAGTCCGAGCAGGGAGGCCGCTCGCTAGACCGTGGACGCCACAGCAATTTTGCCGGCTGAATCGTTCTATACTTATCTCCAACGCGCGGAGATGCATAGGTGTCTGTCGAAACAGTCTGGGATTGGATGATTCAATCAGTATACACTTGATGCTTCTACTGTGTGTGTCGAAACTTTATCCGGCGCTAAGGAGAGAGCGTGATGGTATTCACCAGTCGGGGTTCTGACTGAACGTGAGCGACCAGGGCCCGCTGGAAGGGGCGCCGGGGGAGCTTCACCAGTGTCCCGGGGCACTGACATGGGAGGCGCAGAGCATTGGAGCGGGAAGGAGGCCAGCGACATCGGCCCCGTGAGCAGAGGCCTACACTCTAAAAAAAGGGAGGGAGAAATGGAGGAAAAAACGATGTTCCACACCTGTCGCCAACGGAAGGGAAGAAATTGCCCCCGTTCACTCCGCTTTCACCGATTGAGAAGCTAGCGCCTACCCTGGGTGCTGCTCGTAAAGGGACGAAAATTCCTCCTCTATGTTCGCAGCGGCAGCGGTGGTTCGAACCACCACTGCCGCCGCGAACATGTGTTCCAATGGCGGTGACGGCAACTTTACGGCTTGGTTGCCGTCACCTACAGCAATCCCACTACTGCCCATGCGCGGTGCTAGCGGAGGAAAAGCGGGAGCTGCGGAGGCTAGCGGAGGTACACTAGTTTAACAAAAAAGCGAGGCGCGTAGCGCGGCGTGTGTCTCGGGAGAATCACGCCGTATACGCCCGCTTCGGGGTCCGCGCTTGTTCATGGTGGATGAAAGCTTGTTGCTGTGATAAGCACAGGTGGCGATTTATCACTAGCATGGCAAGTACAACCACTTTGTCGCGTTACTTGCTGCAAAGACAAGTCAGGAGGCTGTGTATATTATATTGACTCGCCTGCCTACTTGCTAACTATTAAATAAAGCGCACAAGAAATAAATCGTCCTGATTCTTGTTTTTTGCGTGATTACGTAACCCCTATGAATTGCTGCTCTGTTTGAGTCGACCCGTCTCTACGTTCCTACCCCCTCACACTCCGCCCGAAGCGTGTACTCTTGGAATAAAGAAGCAGCCCGCGTGCCATACAGCGAAAGATAATCCGTGCGGCGTTTATTTCAGTTCTGTGTCAAACAGAACATCATATCCCGTCGATAGGAAGAGCACTGCGTTGCGACGAGCAACTACGTCCGACACACGTTGTAGTCCGTCAACATCGAGGCCACAACCGGCTTGCGGCAAACACCCGTTTTGAAAACCATAGCCCCACACAAGCCAGACACTGAAATGACGATTAGGCGAAGGACCGAAGACGACGGATCCGGAAAGCAAGGTCAACCTATCATTCAGGTCACGCCGGAAAAAGTGGTGAGACAGACATTCCATTCTGGTTGCGGGGCCCAGTGGGGGAGGGAGGCAGGTCCGCGGGCACTGAAGAAAGGATGATTCACCACAGCCGACGGTTCACCGCTGCTTTTAGTTTGCGCTGCGCTGCATCTCCTGCTACATATCAAATAACGCACTAAAAAAAGAATACGTCGCATTTTTTATGCTGTTTACTTGTTTATTTACGCGCGGTTCCTCTCGTGTCGCGAAACGAGCGCGGCTGGAGGTGGTGTTAAAACCAGTAATATTGTTTCTTCGACAAATCCATTGAAATACTTGTGCAACTATTAAAATGATTCATTACCCCACCAAAACTGTAAATAAATTACACTGGCACTCAACACTACAATCAAACAATAGCTTCTTTGCAATATTCAGCACCAGTGTACTGCACTTAAACACTGCATTGCCAACATGATTCATCAAACTTATGAAGAATATAATTATTTAATTTTAGTTGATTAGCTTAATGATCTACATTCGTTTTGTTCAGGGTGTTGAATTAAGAGATGGGGAGCTATTCCCGGAGACATTTCAAATAATGTATTAAGTACGAGTAATATTTACTCCACCTCTCCGTGTTTATGCGACAAAGGATAGCAGTCACCGGAAAAGTCGGATTCAAAAATAAGGCTGTCATATATAGAGAGAGTGCGAATTTGCCGTTCGTAGAGAGGTGTGGGGTCGGTGAGGGGTGTCCAAACAGGACACTACGATACGCACGACTCCTGCAAGTCGTTGCTGCGCGCCGCTGGCTCCGCTTCCGGCCGTCGGAGGGAAACTTCCCTCCCGTCAAAGCCGCCGGGGGAAGCGTCCCCCCGCTAGATCTCCCCCTCGCTTCCTCCACGGCGGCCTTGCTCTGCTCATCACGTGGGTCCGGAGAGCCACTCACACGCTCTCTTGGCTGTCGGTCAATCGCTCAAGGCCTCCGCCGCTTTGGGAGTCCCGAAAATGGGAAAGGGAAGACTCGAGTGTGAGGGGGCAAGCCAGGAGCCAGGCGAGCGCGAGCCCGCGTCGTGTCCAAGGTCGTGTCATCGTCCAGCAGTTCTGTGGATTGGATCGGATTCCCGCGGCTCTTGTTCCTAACGTACCTCGTATAGACAAACAAACCTGGTTGGTTTGAAATTTAATAAAATAAATGCTATATTCTTAAGTTCTCAGTGTTTCTACATACAACTAAAAGTCTCCCTTTTGCGCACTGCACTTTATTAATTTTTTTTTGAGCTACGAGCGCGGATTCTGACGAAAAAAAGCTGAGCCGAGGCGGCCGAAACGCGCGCTTCGACGAAGGAATCTCCCAAATCCATCCGAAGCCGGACCTCTTTGGCCTTCCTGCCGAGGTGACGGCGGTAGCAAGGTCGGCGACTTCTTGAGCCGCGGGAGATAGACAGGCATCAGGCATACCATTGGCAGGTGGCGTGTGACGTCAAGTCTGACGAGCACCGACGTCAACGACAAGTGGAGAAGGCGAGGAGGCAAGTCGTGAATGTGGCTTGGCCAGCTTGGCCGGTGTCCAAACAGACATTCGACCGACGACTCCCGGACGGTTCAATTTTGACGATTTTTGCAGGAGTCGTGTGGTTTGTAGTAGCCTGTTTGGACAGGCCTTGACACTGCGTTGTGCTGTTGTGCTGTTGTGTGGGGGGTGGCGTTCTGCTTGTGTTTCGTGTATTATGCGTGTTCAGTGATGTATGTGTATCTACCATGCAGCGTTAAAAAGTCTGGGGAGCTTAAAAACAAACCAGCGCGTCTCCGAATTTTTTTGTTGCCGTTTTGAGCGCCGTCTGGTGGAAGCTCTATCAATTACACGTGGGAGAAAGTTTCCTCTTTTGAGAGAAACAAGGTGACAATTTTCCTCCCTTCTAGGGGACGAACTTTCTCTCCCCCAAGCAAAATAGGTGGCAACGTTCCTCCCTTCTTAGGGAGGAAATTTCCTCCCTGTTTTAGTAGGAGGAAGTTTCCTCCTTGGAAGTGGGAACATATTGGACACGCGAGTTCCTCTTTTAAGGGAGGAAGTACTACTCCCTTTTTTTTAGAGTGTACCCCTGCTCGGACTGTTCCATTCAACGATCCCATGAGATGAGACACCGCTCGCGCGTTAATTTGCTGAGCGCAGGCTTTCAATGTTGCCCGAATATCAGTGTGAGCAGCCTGATCAATTTGATTTCAATAATCTGACAAGTTAGCAGTCCGGCGTAAAACAGACAGCTTCAAAACGTCACTACAAAAACTAGAGGACGCTTGTCAGCTTGACGGTACCTCTTGCACTAGACGCTGATATCTACCGTCGTAGCTTTCTTATATCTTGGATAGGATGGACCTAATGGACCCTAAACACGTTAAGACTCACCCCGCCCTTCACTGAATTCATGTATACAGTGTTACAAAATGATGTGTTTTTTTTTCTTCCATCTGGCGTGATATATAAGGTAAGTGGGCGGGCAAGATTGAACATGCTCTGGCCCATGGGCTTGTCAAGATGCAACAAGCATTCAGTTTTTACTTGTTATACATCTTTAAAGGCGATGTTCACAAACGGAAAGCGTTAGGTAGATAGCAGGAGCGAAAGTATGCAAAGTGGGTAGCAAGAACGAAAGTATGCAAGCAAGTTGGTTACCTCTTGTCCGTTATTTTACTTATCCGTGTCTCTGGGTTCAGATTATGAACGGGGTGGCGTCGGTTCTGTGTTCTACCCAGTGGCGTCAGCAAGGGGGCGGGGGGGGGGGGCGGACCGCCCCGGGTGCAGCGCTCAGGGGGGTGTCGCGGCGGGCCACGAGGTGGGGGGGGGGGGAAGTGGCGGCGGGCCACGCGAGAGCGGGGGGGGGGGGGGTGTAGGGGAGGCGGGCTGCCGCCCCGGGTGCCGCTGACCCTCGTGACGCCACTGGTTCTACCCTTCCTTTTTTTCGAGTCAAGTTGTAACCTCACTGGCAGAAACAGCGCAACAGAGGTTTAGAATACCCTCGGCTTAAGAGTCGCAGGTAGTCTATGCAAGTGAAATTGTGAGTTCAGCCCTATCCTTTTCCTACGACCGACATTCCCCTGTCATACTAGTGCTATCTAATCGTGCTCGCAATCTGTCGTTCTCTACTTCTATCGGTTGCGATTCCGCAAACACATGCCGTCTCCACCTCACCAGCTCTTGCATTCGTGATATATTTACCCTTCTGTGCGTACATGTGACGCAGATACCTTAGAGCACCGCGGGGCTGAAACACGAGATTTCAAGTCCAAGAGGCAACCGCCGCTGACCCATCCGGTCCGGCTGCCTACGCACCCCCTGCTGAGCGACAGGAGGAAGCTCGTGATGAAGTACGGCTACAAGGTGCGCGTGCACGCGTGGCCCTGCCAGCCCGCGTTGAAACCCAATTAGCCTCGTCTGTGCCATAATTAGGAGATGCTCTCAACAAACCTCTCGTTTCAGAAATGAGCGGTCTTTGACCCCGCGCATTCGCAGCTCGTTTCTCCGCCTTATTTTATGATTTGCGCCGCCAGTCTAGGGCACGGTGCCCCGGCGGCGCCCTGAGATGCTATCTTCGTCTGGTTCAGCCTCGCGCACTAAGTATAAACGGCTGCTGTTGGCTGCGAGCTCTTCCTGGGCCCCGTCGGGGACTCGCGCGTCCTCAGACGCAGAAGGGGTATCGGTGCGTCAATGGGCGCCCCCTCGGAACGCGGAAGTTGGGCCTCTCCAGG
This sequence comes from Ixodes ricinus, assembly GCA_037355805.1. Classification (NCBI taxonomy): domain Eukaryota; kingdom Metazoa; phylum Arthropoda; class Arachnida; order Ixodida; family Ixodidae; genus Ixodes; species Ixodes ricinus. The sequence goes on along the minus strand of JAZHYW010025868.1, from coordinate 28,318 downwards.
AAACAGTGACTCGATTGTCTTTTGGTCGAGTTTTCATTTCTCGTGGTTGTGGAGTAGCCGAGCGCCTCCATTTTTTTAAATCCGTTCAGCTCACGTGCACACTAAACGATGCCTATATACTTCATCTCACCCTACAATCAAGAGCCAGTATTAAAACTACGTGGCGTATACGCGCACGTGGCTCGGAGCACTGATGCGCCCGTTTTGCAGAAATACAAAGCCCGTCTTTCCTGCATCGCCTCCGCCGCATCATTTTTATGAAATGAAAGTCGTCATTGGCATTTCAATCCACAATGGTTGCATTGGCTCCCTTGGACGCCTGAATTGTATACCGGGCGTTTCAGCGAAGGCTTTGCAAAAATCCTTAAAATTAGGGTGGTGGAAAAAGAAAAAAGAAACTCTTTCGGGAACGAACTACCAACCACGGTGAACGTCAAGGGTTGCAAAAACATACTAATGAGCTAAATAATAAAATAAAATTTACTAATTAACTTTTTAATTTGTGAAAATAAACATATATGGTTCGAATGAGAAACTTGCCAAGCATCATCAAAAACGAAAACCACTAAATCAACTCATTTTAGAAAGATATAAGGCCGGGGCAGCATTTCACGGTGTTACGAAAAACGCTCAATTTGGACGCCATTTCTAGATTTCGGTTTCCTATCGGAGCGCATCTCTGCGCCAGCGGTCCTGCTCCCTGGTGGCCAGACACGCAACGCACAGTGCGCCATACTTCCCTCCATGCTACGAGGGAGGCGAGGACTCCGTTCACCTGCAAAATCATTTTCCGCGGGGTAGAAAATCCTCCTCTCCACTCTTCCCATTTCCCTTTCCCCACTAGACTTCGACGGCGGGGGACTCTTTTCTTTAAGCTGGATAAGACGGAAGCTCATACCGGCTTATCCAGCCCCAAGGTGCAGCAACAAAAGGAGTCCCCTCATTGCCTCACTGTCAATATATCAGTGGGAGAGGGGAAATGGGAAGGGTGGGGAGGAGGATTTTCCTACCTTGCTGGTAAAACGTTTTGCAGGTCAGAGCTTTAAGCTGAGAGTAGAAACTCCGCCGTCAGCGCGAGCTCGCTGGCTTCCAGCAGTGCTTTGGTTGTGTGTGCCTGCGCGTGCACGCTTGTGTTATCAATGGTAGAAAGATCGCGCTAAAGGCGGAGCTTCTAGGCTCAGCTTAAGGGTAAACGGACTATAGACCTTTTTCACATACTCTCGCCCCAAACCGCCAGTAGGCATATCCAGTATGGGCGACGAAAAAAGATCAAAACATTTCAATCTGCAAATAATAAAAAAAATAGAGGGGAGACAAAACTAGAATGGGTGACGGTTACGCTTTTATCCTAAATATATTCTATTGGCGTGGCGACGGCAAAGCAATGTTTGCGCCCATACTGGAAGTGACGATATTTCAAGATGGCGGCGCCCTTATGAAAAAGGTGTATAGAAAGTCTCAAGCTGCCCATGTGCTGATGTTTATACAACATATGACGTCACAAGAAGATGGCGAACCAGTAAAGTTGAAGGTTAGTTTCGGTTTCGCTGTTATCGTATTGCTACGAATAAAGATTATTAAATCAAAGTTTAGGGGAAAATTTACTTGCTGATCTAGGATCGGTCTTTTGCGCTCTTTCAAAGAAGATATGTAGTTGAAAACTTTTTTTTTTATTTTGTAGAATTCCCGAGAAGCGATAGTGATAACGCATGCACACTCCCCCTAGGTTCCCAGGATTGCAACGAGGGCGAGGAGGGTGGACCGCCTTCCCCGTATTAGCTACTGCGAAAATTCGGCCTCCTCCGGCTCCGGAAAAGTTCAATGTTGTCAACATTCCGTCCGGAATCCGGAACTGGGAAAACATCACCGCTGACGTCACAGGCAACGTCACTTCCGGCTCCCCGACGTTCCCGCAAGACCGTTTCGCGGGCTGGTTGGGACCGTCCTTCAGTCAAGGTCACCGAGGAGGCGACCGCTGCCAAGCAATCTGCACGCAACGAGAAAGCCTTCTTTTCCACCATGCCGTTCATCAGATCGACGAGCGAAACTCGTTTAGAGCTTCAAGTCAGGCGTCAAAACCTACGTCGTTGTAACTGCATTACAGCTTAAGCTCCCGCATTTGACTAGCCCAAAATATGAGGGGCACTAAAACAATTAAAGTAAAAACAAATGAGGGGAAAAAACAGGCATCCTACGCGGTCATTGACATCTTATGGGGTAATAGGGTGTGGCCAGTCATCTCATTATCAGTGAGCAGCCCATAAAACCGTGACCCGGTCAGAGTGGAATACGAGCCCCACTCCCAATTAGGGCACGGTCACTTTCCTCGTTCCTTTATCCAGAAAGCAATCAGCTGCTTTTAATGCGTCTTTTTATTTTATTTCATTCGTACTTTCGTGACCTCAAAACCTTGGCGCTACTTCGGGACATTACACTCCCCTCCACCAGATATATGCCTCGGGCTGGGCAGGTAGGCTGGAAACTCGGTGATTGAACGGTCAGAGGTTCAGTCACCCAGTTAAGGGCACGAAGCAATCATAAGGTTAAAGCAAAAAGGATCGGCCATTGTAGATTTGTCCAGAAGTTAGAATTGATTCTTTTTCAGTTCTCTAAGCGATTTCACGAGAAAAACGAACTTTTTTCTGGTCTTTATTAACAGCAATGAACTTGCCATTCCCATTGTGCACACTACATTATGAACAGCTCAAATAACACATTGAGTTAATGCAAGGATGCAGGCGGCCTGGTTAAAAACTGACATTTTTTTTTAAAACCTGGATAGTGGGGAAATAGAAGGACAACACGAATTGTCAACATAGTCAACAAATAAACAACACGAAAAGTCAACGTAGTCAATATATAAACAACAAAGTCAAGGTTGTTCACCTTGACTCTGTTCTCAGTTGTTCTTATTTGTGGGACGGTGCAATGTAGCATCTTCTTGTTGCAGAGTCTTGGCTTGTGGGTTCATGTGTACTGCTTTTGATACGTGTATCCTGGTTGGGTACGCGTGTCGTCAATGTTGTCATCCGCGTCTTCTTTTGATCTGTTCGGGTTCTTTGTCTTGGTTGTCCATTTCAGGTTGTGTTTTGTGAAATAAACCTCAGCTGTGTTTGGAGATTCGTGTTGTCCTGTCCTTCTGTTTGTCAACTTTCTATGGTTAAAAGAAATCATTTTATATAAACCATTGTTTGAAAGAGAATAAGTTCAACTCGGTAGAAAACGCATTCCGAATAAAGTAAAAAGGGTAAAAAAATTGGTAGTGACCTTTATCTTTAAAACCCTATAATGCATGAAATACAGTACACAGAAAAACGATTGTTCACGTTTATTTAGAAGACATTTAATCAGTCGTCTGTACTGAGTAAAGAACTTATCGTTTAAATCACCTGGTCCTGGATCAGACACTCCGTCGTATGCAATGCAAGTGCAATAGCACTTCATGGGGTTGATGTGATGGGCCTTGCTCGCGTTGGTTGCACCGTTAGGTCACTGAAGGAGGAGGAGGAGGGGAGGAAGGGAAGAGGAGTTAGGTGGGGAGGAGAGAGGAAAGGGAAGAGAGGGAAGGACAAGGGGAAGGAGGGAGCGGGAGAATGATGTGCGGGGAGGAGGGAATGGAAGGTAGGTGGGGAGAGACAGCGAATGGAAGTAGATTCTGACGACATGATGGCGCTTAAAGGGACAATGAAGGCGATTTAATTTAATTTGTTTAAATTGTGTTTTTAGGCTTCTTGGGAACCTGGCATACTGCCTAAATTTTTATAGACATTTGTGACGCATATTTCTATACCTACGAAAGAACTGAAGAAACCGAAACTCAACTATCTGTGTTTCTCGTTTTTGGGCCTCCGAAAACGGAGGTGACGTACGGAGTGACGTCACATGTGAATTGTCGGTACCGGTAGCATTTAGGGCGTCGAGACTCTGGTTACCGCGGTGGGTTATAGCAGCGCGGTGGCGCGGTCGTTTCGCCGAATTTGTCAACATGGACGGCAATGCCGCTCTCGCGAGCGAGTTCGAGCTTCCGTTCGGTAACCGAACACCAACGGAACGGGAGTACGTGCGTGGCGGCCTCTGCTATCACCCGACGGAGACCGCACAGCCGGCAACGAGCGGCCCGCATGCCGAAGGACGGACGCCGGGGAGATGCCGAGGGGAGAGCGGCAGCGATCTGGCCGTTCTGGCCGTCACAAGCGGCGCGTCAGCGACCAATCGCTGACGCGCGACGTCGCAAACGGCGCGCGTCAGCCCGTTTGGCGGGGCCAAGACGCGCGACGTCACAAACGGCGCGACGCGCCGTTGTGACGTCGCGCGTCTGGCCCGCATCGGTCACGCGAGCTCCGCTTCTCCTGGCTTCTCCCGCTACTCTCGGGGCGTCGCCCCAGTCGATCCCGGTGCAATTATTACCGCGACTGTTTTATTGATTTGCGCGGCACACAAGCGCCGGTTTCGGCTGAAATTTGGGCAACGTGGCCTGAGACGTGCCTGGAACCCAGTTCAATCGCCAAAAGATGTCCTAAATTGCCTTCATTGTCCTCGGCATCTCTTCGGCGTCCGTCCTTCGGCATGCGGGCCGCTCGTTGCCGGCTGTGCGGTCTCCGTCGGGTGATAGCAGAGGCCGCCACGCACGTACTCCCGTTCCGTTGGTGTTCGGTTACCGAACGGAAGCTCGAACTCGCTCGCGAGAGCGGCATTGCCGTCCATGTTGACAAATTCGGCGAAACGACCGCGCCACCGCGCTGCTATAACCCACCGCGGTAACCAGAGTCTCGACGCCCTAAATGCTACCGGTACCGACAATTCACATGTGACGTCACTTCGTACGTCACCTCCGTTTTCGGAGGCCCAAAAACGAGAAACGCAGATAGTTGAGTTTCGGTTTCTTCAGTTCTTTCGTAGGTATAGAAATATGCGTCACAAATGTCTATAAAAATTTAGGCAGTATGCCAGGTTCCCAAGAAGCCTAAAAACACAATTTAAAAAAATTTAATTAAATCGCCTTCATTGTCCCTTTAAGACAAGGACAAAAAGGGGAGACTAGACAACACAGAGCGATTCATTAGGGAGGAGAGAATGATAGGGAGAGGGAGGGAGATGAGAGATGGGAAGAGAGGGAGGGATAAGGGGAAGAATAAGGAGGGCGGCGGGAGGAGAAGGATCGGAAGAGGAAAGGAGAGGAAGGGGAGGGAAAGTAGGTTGAAGTAGAGGAGAGGGATGGGGAGAAGGGAGGGGAGTGGGTTGGGAGGGAGAAGAGAGTGATGAGGAGCGGAAGGAGCTGGAAATAAGTGGGCGATGAGGAGGGAGGAGAGTCGAATCGAAAGAGGGAGGAAGTGAGAACGGGAACGGGGAGGCGAGGAGAAACGTAAGCGGTGTCTCGAATTTCCTCACGAAAATTTTGTGGGGAAACTAAATTGTGACGTCTACTTATCCGCTAAATTTAGCGAGGAAACTGAGTGGGTGTTTAGGTCCCATGACGTCAATTTTCCAGCTATTTTTAACCGGGAAACTAAATATGTCTCGACACGTCAGGTCACGTGACATAAATTTTCCCTCCAAATGTAGAGAAGCTGAATTTGTGTTAAGGTCACGTGACGTAAATTTGCCCGCTAAATCTAGAAGGAAATGTACGGACGGACGAATTGACAACATTTTGGCATGGGGACACATAGTAATGTGTATGAAACCATTTCATGCTTTCATACACATTACCAACTACAGATCTAAATTATACCTTCTGCGAAATTGTTTACAGACAAACGCGAGTTAGTCTTGCTTTTTCGTTTCCTCTCCAGGCACAGCATGCTATTTCCCCAGAAGG
>JAZHYW010025868.1:0-17500 GCA_037355805.1 Ixodes ricinus | reverse complement strand
TAGCGACCTATAGGGGACGCCACTATCGGGCAAATATGGCGGTCTAAAACAGGTCGTGCCGTGCCATGTGCCAGCTCAACGTACCACACTGGGGCATCCGCAAGCGAGCATTTGAACTCGAAAAGGTTTGCCCCGTTTTTTACCCTGCATGTTTCGAACCTGCGGCGATGTGTTGATAAGCGAGCTTCCAGAGTCTTGACTTTCTTCGAGGAAGCGATGAAAGGACTGCCTCTGTCCTTCCACGGTGCTGATGAAGGTTGATAAACGTGGAATGTCTGCTTCACGCGGTTGCGTAGGTTGCGTGCAGAGCAACCTGGGAACAAGCTGATACTACAGTTACGACAGAGTGACCGGGACAACTGTTCTATCGTGCAAACCACCGACAACCTGTAATCAGGAAAGCCACGAGAGACGAGCAGAAATCGCGAAAGGACATCTTCCGGCCAGTTCAGTGTTTTCCCTCTAGGTTCCATCCGTTTTGCTGGAGTCGCGAATAGCTGCATCTTTAAGGAAAATTACAATGTCGTATCTCGCTTGCGAGTTCCAAACAAATATTGAGGCGCGTTTTATCCATTCCGCCTTCGGTGTATCGGTGCAATGGAGTTTCTGGTTTACAATTTGAAACGCACCATTTGTTCGAGTACAAAAGCTTAGTATCTCGGTAAAACATATAAGAAAACGAAGTACAGTTCTTGTATTTCTTTTTTAACGCGCAACTCTGAGTGCTAGAGCAACTTGTTAAGGGCCTATTTTACGCGTTGTACTCGAACCGAAATAAACCGATTTTGAGATGCTAAAGTTCACCCTTGACCGAGTTGCTACGACATACTTCGGGATTAAAAACAGCGCGAAAGACGAAGGGCCAGACGAAGAAGTAACACGGACACAGCGAAGAAGTAACACGGACAGCGCTGCGTCCGTGTTACTTCTTCGTCTGGTCCTTCGTGTTTTGCGCTGTTTTTAATCCCGAAGTACGATTTTGAGAGAACGCTAAAGCGGTAACCAATGCTTGAAGACTAGACCCCCCCCCCCCCTTTTTTTTTCCCCTTTCCAAAAAAAAATTACACGAAACGAGACTAATTTTATAATTATAACGGTGTCGGCACCCGAGCCGTTATTTATTATATTTCTTTTCGGTTTGAGTTACAGCACACAACCCGTCGGACCTTTTGCCACGCAGGTATCGGGCTTTAAGCCGATTGCGGTCGGTTTGTAGATTTTGTGTTCTCGGCGAACTGTCCGCGTTCGTAACTCTCCCCCTAAGTCACCCTCTTGTCAGAGTCAGAACCTCTCAAAATACCCCGGCGTAGCAGCAAATAATATCAGTCAAACTCGATCGAACCGGCGACGGCAGTCAACAAAACGAGAGATTCAATGACGCGACCACGGGCGCAAAGCAGTTACGCCAGCGCAGTTTTTCAATCTAGGTCAAACGCCGAAGCAATCTTGGCAGGAAGCCCGGGATCACCGGAATTTGATCTTGGACGTGAGGTCAGTCAACTGAAATCAGTCGAAATATATACTTCTACATTACATTGGCTTTTCTTCTCTAATTTTTTCTCTGGTGCCCGACGAACGCGCCCTCGATTTTTTTTTTTCTCCCGTCTTGTATAATTCCATTTAGTTCGCTTTAACGATTCTACGGCACAATATGTTCTCCCTCCACGCGTCGCAGAAGCCAAAAGAAAGATCTTCGCTTGCATTCCTTTCCAAGCCCGAAGAAAAGTCAGCAGCCCAAGTGGGCGCATACCAAAGCCTATATGCTCTCAACCGAGGCGTAAAAAAAAAAAAGTAAAAGAAACTTTACGCTCCATCCGGCTTGCCCCTATTCCGTGTCTCCACTCCAAACATAGCGCTCATTTGAAGCGCTCGGATTTAAACAGCGGCAAATTACGGCGGCCGAAAATAGGGGGCAAACGGTCAATGACCCTTCGTCGTACATACCGAGCCTTTTCGCTGGATTATTTTACCGCCGTAAAATGTGTGTCCCTTTGGCCGTCCACCCCCAATACCGAGCGGTGTCACTTCCGCCACGAGCAATATCTTTTCGCAGACTTGACGCCGCTTTTAATTTGGGACTCCTCTCCTTTTCAGCCTTGTTTTCTTTGCTTCCTTTTTTCTTTTTTTTTCGGCGGCCCTTTGGCTTTGGAACAGATCTGCGCGGCGTGCTTCTAATATCGGCGTTCCCATGCTTCCAAATCTGCATCCAAAGTTCAATTAAAGTGGGCTAGAACGACAAGAGGCGCGCGACGGGGGCCGGAATTAAAGAGCTTCTGGTGCGTATTAGAGCGCTCGATTCTCGGGTACCTTATGGAGCACTTCCGCGCGCGCGCAGCGAACGCGGAGGTTTGCTGCAGGCTCGAGTTTGCACGCCGCCATTTGCTACGGCTCATTTTCGAGGACGACCAGAGATCGCGTCGCGTAAAGTGTCGCGGGATCTCATAAGCCTTTATTGATTCGGCGCCGCGTACTAATAGAGCACGGCGCCCAAACTGTAACAAGCTAATCGGGCGAGCGCAGCCCTACTCCTGCTTCGGCCTCAAAATTAGCGAGGCTGTTGCGGGGCGGGTCTGCGCGAGTCAACAACCGAGCGCGCGCAATTAGGCAGCACCGCGTCACGGCTCTGTTTGCGCACGTGCGCACAGGGGCGGCTGAACCAATCAAACGTTGGAAGAGGATCCCCGAGAGCACCCGCGTGTCTGTTGTCCCGTTGAAAGACGAGATAGCAGTCCTCGCCGTCGTATCGTTTGTTCAGCGCGCCAAAGAAACAAACGACGACGTTTAGGATACAACACGACTCTCGGTTTCCTTTTTTTTTTTTTTTACTCTACGCATTTATACTCGTTGCCATCACAAGGAAAAACAATCACGTTGTGCGAATAGTTCACAAACTCCGCAAAACAACCCTGAAAAAACGTCTTTATATAAAAAAGACAAATGTTATGCTTTTTTTGCGTCTGAATCGCGCAAGTCTTGATAATGCACAAAATAATTGATTTCAAATGCACATATAAGTATCCCAGTTCACGATACAATGAAAGAAACTAGTAAAGCTCCTTAAAAAACTTAACTTTTTTTACTACAAGCTCTACTGGCAGGTAAAGTAACAATTAACAATTAATTAAAGTAACAGAGTGATATATGGATGCATAATTGATCGATTAACCTACGGATTACTAAATTCATGAATCACCGACTACATTCTTAACCGATTAATCGGGTGTCACGGCCATTCTCTTTATCGCTGTCAAACGCAACACCACAATTCGAACACTGACGAGACTTTTGCTCCTCTGAGGGGGCCGTGTTTGCAAATTACACAAACACGAACTTCTTGTATTTCCACCAAAATGCGGATCAAAGTATGAAATACCTCTAACCAACCAGCGTAAAAACTTACACGATGTCAGTCTTGCTTTAAAACTTTATTATGGTACACTTAGCATTTTTGTGTGAGCTATACTAAATTGACTGCTTATCTTCCTGCTGGAGGTCATTTCTTCTTATCAGCGTTGTGTTTCCTTCCCGTGTTTCTACTGCCCACGCCAAGGGGGATGAGGGATCAGTAAAGCACCGGCGTTGTTGTTCTTTTTAGTCCAGTGTTAATATCTGCATTAAATAAACATTTCTAGCTAAATAACATGTACCACACTTTTCAATTACTTAAATATTAATTAGTAGCGGGCCACTAAACGTCAGTAAAAATGTGCACCCACTATCTGTTCTTTCCTCTACCTCTATCTTTCAGCCAATAGCCTTGAATGAATGGAACAAATAAATGATATGGATTGACTTCAATAATCCCAGCAGCTGTTTTTCCCAAATGTACTCCAACAGTTCTATCAGCCTCGACATTAGACCGATCGATAGATTGCTCGTACGATTAAAGGTCACGCATTAACTTGCCAAAAGTTATTTACTGAAAATGTACCCTCTAGGGCAATATTAAAGAACCGCTTGAAGCTCGTCGATATTTCAAGGTATTCCTCGAGTAGTTTACAGTGTTCCGCATTTATTTTAGGCTTTTGTCGCTGGTCCTTGGAAAAGAACGATTCGCTACAGGGATCGTCCAGCTTCTCGCTGTAACATGCAGCGTTGGACAAGGTACTCGACAAAAGTATTTAAGATACGTTAATAAATACCTGCTTCATAAAGTAATTCGGGTTCTATTCGAGATACATTCTCTGAAAAATATTTTGAGTAGACTACAAATACTTAGAAATGAAAATCAATTACTTTCGGAGATTCTTCTTCATTGCGTAATTTGTATGGACTTCAGTAACACTAGAATGCTTTATTTGCAAGCAACAGAAGTAAACAAAACGAAGTCGCAGTGATATTCTATGTAAATTCAGTACAAGGAGAAGCGTCACTGGTACATGTTACAAGATATTTATAAAACAAATAATCAAAAAGGTGGTCACTCTACCTATATTTCACCTCGTTGAACATCACATCTTCTGGTGGTTTTGTAATGCACAAGTCGGACCCACCGCCGCGACCAATCACGTATAGTAGGCCTCCCACATGCCGCGCCTTCTTGAAGCTGGGTACCCCACCCAAAAGCTACATCTTGAGATGACAAAACTTCATAAAGAAAGGAACTCGGGTACAGGAAGAAGCACTGCTGTCTATCTCGAGGTTGTCGATTTCTTTGTTGTTTTCCTCATACTAAGCTCTGGGAGCCTGTTCAGAAAGGCGTGCAACTTTGGGGGACTCTTTGTTTGCATTTTGGGGCTAATTATGATGTTAGATTGTTTCTTGCCTTCTTGCAATCCCTGTCCTCATGAAAGCGTCGGGCCCGGGTCGGGCTATCGCGGTTTTTGCCATAGCAGAGGCAAACGTAAAGAAATAAACAAAAGCGTGGGTCTTTTTTTTTGTCAGTCCTCTTGACATGTCCTTCTATATTTTTTTTTTTTTTTTGGGGGGGGGGGGGGCATTTTGAGTATGTATTTTTGGTTCTGGTTTGGTTCCTGTTTAGTGTTCGATCGCTTCTGTTTCAAGTTTGCAATTGCTTCCCACGTTGCGCGGGAGTGTGCAGATTCCTAGTCCCCTAAAATATTCCCGCAACAATTTTTTTTTTAAAGATTGAAAAATATACTTGAGATAATGAGTACAAGATACTGAGAAATGTAATTAAGACAGAGTAGCAAATACCCTTGATCAAGTGTATCTGCAAGATACCGAATTACTACCAAATGTTATTGAAGTACACCATCTTTAGTAGAGTATTTGAGATTGGCGAAAGTCTGCATAATAGAAACTTTGAGCATTCACTGGCAGAAACAGCACAACCTTTTTTTTTTTTTCGACACTATGATATGAATACGCACTTGTGAATGTGGATGCCCCAGTTTTCTTTTATCGATCCTTTCCTGTATGCACACACCGCTCGTTTGAATTAATCGTAAAGACGGGTGTGTTCTGAATGCGATACCAGGGAAATAAACCAATGGCTCTAGTTTCTCATATTGACCCGAATAAGAAATGGTCGTTCAATGTGAAACTGCAAATATATGTTTAATCTGGCGGGCGCACTTGTGCATACAAATTCCAACAAAAAGGTAGCAGTCATTCTGCGTCGACGACGAAAAGGTCAACTCCCACGATGCTACCAGCCACGGCTTCTTGTATCCAAGTAATGTTTCGAGAACATTCTGGACAATAACCCGCGATAAGTTTCGCGATTCTACTGGAACGTTCCAGAAGAGAAATGTAAAATGAAAAACTAGGCCCCATGCCTCCGAGTGGCAGCTACGTCCACTGGTAATCTGACCACGTACTTAAAGGGAAATTCCGGTCAATGAGTTAACGGTTTATTATATATCCCGAGGTAATAATAAACGGTTCGGGATCATTTCTTTAAAAACAAAACTATCATATGTTTCGCGCAATCTTCATTTAAAGCTTACCACAAACCGAAACCAAAACCTTGCCTGCAGCGGGCAACATTGCTCCTGTGTCGTCATCAGTGATGGAAGAGGCATTTGATTTTTTGTAGCAGGTTCTGTAGCAGGCAAAATATTCGATTAGAGCAGCCACTGACGCCTTTAGAGCAGATGCCATTATCTGTTGTCCACATCACTCGGAAATTAAACATTTATTGCGTCGCTAAACGAGTTTATCTTTGACAATAATTGAAGGTTCCTCTTCGATACTGAAGCATATTTCTTATAATCTTTTGTAACGAGAATAGATAGGGCGCAAAAGGAACACAGAGCCTTCTTTTTACAAATAATTAAGGCTCTAGTCAGAGTAGGTTCCATTTACAATGGGTACTAAAAAATGGATGAAAACTTAATCATAGCGCAACACTTCGGTTCGAAAAAAGCCTCTCGCCCCTCCCACTTTTACACCCGGTAGTTTATTTAGCCTGTACATAAAATTTCTGTAAAGTGACAGAAAAAAAAACAAAGTATATTAACTAACATGTCTATTAATAAAAATGCTTTTCCCAACTTTTACGAACCTACCAAACTCAAGACTTTAATATTATAAACTGAAAAAACAACCACCCTACACTACAAAACCTACACTTGCGCTTTAAAAGTGATACTGCTCTTTAGCGGCGTTGGAACCAGAGTGAAATCAAAATGCGCTGCTCTTTCGATCCACAACTGCACGGGCACTGCCTTGACTACCGTATTTATTCGAATATAAACGCGCGATTTTTCTTTCTCTTTCTCATCGCAGCTTTTTTTTTTTTTAATACAGATAAACCTACAATAAATATTGAGGAAGGTGGACCTGTAATAGTACCGAGCATAATTTCCTAGCGCGCTAACCCAGCCGCCCCCCCCCCCCCCCCCCCCCCCCGTCAGCCGCTGCTCCTAGTGCTCCGGTCAAAAACGGTAAAGCAGGCACACGCGCGCTGGTGAGAGGTGGCACGGAGGCATGCGGCAGACATGATAATCGAATAAACGCATGAACAGTACAGTACCTTCTATTTTGCAATGTTTTCTTGCGATTTTTAGCACCTGACATGGCCAACATCGCCTGAAAATGTAGACCATGTCCGCGATCAACCGGCCAGCGCGTTAACCGACCAGCGCGGTTGACGAGCAATCTCAATAATTCGTTTCATTTTAATTCAAAGCCCAGCCGACGCTACGAGTCAATGACACCAACTAGGCAGCGTCAAAGCGCGACAGCATGTCCTTCGTCCATCTTCTACGTGTTCTTTCATCGGCTAAATCAATCAAGTACATCGAATGTACCGTGAGCCCTTTTAGTGTGGGTCCGAGGCTTCGTCTGTGTTCTGGCCTAAGATTAAACAAACTATACGTCAAGTAGAGACGCTGTGAAATTCATATTTGTACCATTCTTTATTCAATCAGCAACAAGGAACTGCAGTTCCTTGTTGTTACCGCGCCTGTTTTTTGTTTCTGCGACTGTCGCCGCCTACGGAACGCGCGCTGCATTTGAGTCGAAAAGATCGTCTGCTAAACACGCCGGCTCTCGGCGCCGTATGCTCGTTCGCTGGCGAAGTTGGCGTCGCGACCGCTTGCGCCATTTCTTGCCTCCCGTGCGAAACGGCGCCGTGTCGTTTGAAGACCGGTGGCGTCGCTGCGTTTCCATAGGAGCTAAGCCTTTTTCTTTCTTTACTTTTTCCTCGGGTAAATTCGCTCTTTGCAAATTTTACAAAAAAAATGCACCATCTGGGGGCAACGCTGCACAAAATCGTAGCGCGGTAGGTTAAGAAACCGAATTTTGCGGTCGATTTAAAGAGCCTGGCGTCTCCTTGAATCACCCAGTATATTGCTACGAAGAAGAAGACGATGGCCGTCTTTCACCTCGACACCAGGCTAATCCTCCTTCCTATACTTCGTTTCACCTTATCTGCGAGCGAAGCCAAAGCTCGAAGCGCGAGACCAGCGCTTTTTGCGTTTCTCCCCAGCTCGCGCGCTCGAGCCAAGCCTGAACGCACGGAGCTTTCGTGCTCGCGCTTCCAGCTTTGCCTTCGCTCGCACATAAGGTGAAACCAACTATAAGAACGACAGCTAACCTTAAGTGCGGAGTCGACGGAGCTTCTCCCAGACGCTTTGGAACCCCTGCAAACCGAGCGCCAGGTCGGGGAAACGTCTGTACCCATTGTGTGGTGACGGTGGGTGCCCGCCGGCGGGGGATCGAATTCACCACCTCCCGTAGACGAAGCGGACGCTCTACCACTGAGCTAGGCCTACGACGGCCGCCGACGACGCTGTTTGCATAGATGCCGCGGTTCCTACGAATCAAGCGCCGGCCAGCCAAGGTAGCGACACAAACGCGGACGGAACCGGTCAAGAAGATGACGACTACTGCTTCCGACTGCCAAGCGGCGGCGACATCTTCCGCGCTCAGTGCATCCGAGAGCCCAAAGCTTGGACTCGGTCGGGACAGAAGCTCCTCTTCGAAGGACCCCGAAGCCGAAGCCACTCAACTGCAAGCCCTGGCGAAGGAGCGGGCGCAGGCTGTTGCTTACGTCGGAGCTTACAAGTTGGCAGACATGGCTGAAGAAACGTGGCACAAGAAGAAGATTGTGCTCACCAGACATGAGGGTCACTTCCTCAGCTTCATGGGACGGGCAGTAGGGAGACGGACGCTGCTGCATCCCCTCGAGGCTTTGTTTCTCGTCGAGTCGGGCCAGATGACGCTGAAGGGGGACGGCGTTCCGGTCAGCCTTCCGGCGGCCTACGAACTGCTGCTGGACGGCAGGGACGACGTGGACCAGTACCGCGTCTACGCGCACCTCCTCAGGGCCGGCTACGTGGTCCTACTCCCCCGCAGGACCCCAAAACCGCCTCCCAAAGCTTCGCCCGAGGCCCAGAGTTCGCCGCTCGGCTCCTCCGCCGAAGACAGCGACGACGACGACGTGGTCTGTCCCGAAGACAACGATTCGGACCTGGAAGTGGTGCAGGTGATCCCAGCCAAGCAGGCCAAGACGGACGCCGCCGAGTTGAACTCTTCCGTGCCCGATCTAGCCGTCGGTGTGTCCAAAGAAAGCAAGCGTCTCAGACCCGCCAGACCCCGTCCCAGAGGCAAGACCTCGTCCCAGAGGCCCCACAGGGGCCACCGACCGGCCCCCCAGGACGACGGCTACCCGAGCGCTCTGCCTCGCCTCCCCCAGGGCTCCGCCCACCCCTGGTCTCAGCTCAAGGGGGCCTGGCCGGGGCACAGCGGACGCGCGACCTGCTCGGAGGGGAAGGGGCCCTCTTGTGGAGGGGCCCCATCAAGCCCCTGGTGTTTCCATCGCGGGACCTCTCCCTGGGCGGCATCGTGTCCCAGCTGTCGCTGGTGCAAGAGGTGGACCTGGTCAAGTCCTGCCGGCACCTGAGGGTGCCGCAAGCGAGGACGCTCGACGTGTACCTTGCGGCAGTGGGCTTCAGCAAGACCTGCCCCGGACTGCCTGAATACAGGGTGGCCATGGTCAGGTGGGACGAAAGGGTGCCCACGCTGCGCGACCTGGTGCGCAGCTCGCCGGAAGATGGGGTGCCCCTGGTGTTTGCCAGCGTGGACACGTCGGGCCAGGTGCACCTCTTCGCCCTGGAGCCCCTGGTGGTCCCACACTTTGCACCAGGTCCCTGACAGGACACCCCCGTCGCCACATCTGCTGCACCGACCGGCACTTTTACCCTCTGCAGATGTGCACCCATCGTTTGTTTTTAAGTCGACTCATTAAAGAAGAAAGAAACGAAACGATGGAAACAAGAGTAAGGGCAAAAGCGGTCCGTTTCAGCCACCGTGGTTTCAGCCTCGGTCTTTTAATTGAACTGCCTGCTCCAGCTCGCGCTGGAGCCAGCCCCACCACCAGCGGCCCGATAAAGACGGTCATCGTCGTCTTCTTCGTCACAATAAATAAATAAATAAATTATATATATATATATATATATATATATATATATATATATATATATATATATATATATATATATATATATATATATATATATACACACTGTAAACGACTAAATTTTCGCGGGCTCAAATTTTCGCGAATCGGGTAACAGCTAAAACTAGAAATTATTCGCGGATTCTAATTTTCGCGAATCGAGTGTAGCTTCCGTAATGTTCACATATCGCCCGAATTGTTCGCGGGACGTATTTTTCGCGAATTGTAGGCGATTCGCGAAATTCGCGAAAATTAGGTCTTCGCGAAAATTTAGTCGTTTACAGTATATATATATATTTATATTTATATATTTTTTTGCTCCAATTTCGCCCTAGGTGTGGCGCAATCCCTAGCAAAAATGGCACTTTGGCGCAAGATGTAGAAAACGTTCGTTCATGGCAGAATTTGGCACAAATGGCGCAGCACTTCCATCCCCGCATGCCCTAACAGCTCCAACCACGTGGTATAAATCGTGACATCACGGACCAGGTGGCCGGGCGCAGCTCCGGGGCGCAAGGTCGAATTTGTCGTCTGCTACGATTTGCAGTCCGTTACACCCGACAGCGCCTGCACTACCGCGGCCGCAGCTTGTGTTTTGGCGCAGAAAAAGGCAAGTTTTCCCAGAAGCTTGTTGTTAAAATATTAGTAGAAAATGTAGTTGAGTAAACCACATGTAAACATGTCGCGACGGGTTTGTCGAACTATGCCGTGCTCAACGACGCAAACTGGCTCTCTCGCACGCGACGGACGCTGCCTGCGATGACGCATGCTCGCACACACTTATCTCTATGACAATTTCCTGGATCGAGCATCCTCGCTTGGTCGCTGCAGCGCGAATGAGGCCACCCGAAGTTCCATACGGACCATCTTGCGTCCTCCAGAAGTCGACCTTGGCAGCGTTCAGCGGCTGGGCGGCAGCGTGCTGGAAGACAGTTTTTCTGCTCGTTTGCCGTCATTCGCCGAATCATTTTTTTATATATATATACCTTGTGTGAACGGTAGTAGTTGCCTTTGGAAACACGTGAAAAGTTTTACGAAAGCGCAGCACCGCAGGAAAAAGGCACAACTTGTCGAACGCAAGTCTCGCCGGTCTCGCGGCGTGATCAAAGCTTCTCGTTGGCACGCCGAAGTCCTGCGTCTCTGTGCCTTCGTACGCATAAATACCGTCAAGAATCCACACCGTGTGGATGTGTTAACCCTTCGGGAAAGTTTTGAATGTGTGTCGCGCGTAGACGTCTTGGCCGCATACATATCGGTCGCGGAGTTTTGGATAGTCCTGCTGTTCCGGTAAGTGATCAGTGGTTACTATAATGCACTACTAACAATGTACGAAATCTACTCGGATGAATCCGACTTACTCACGTATATAGAAGCACAGATAGGGAAATTAAGTGTGGGTTCCAAACCACATCGCCACTTTTGAACAATGGAACCAGGGGCGTCGGAAATGTTCGGGAGATGGGGAAATCGGGAAAGATAGATTTCCGTTCCCTTCTACTGAACCGATTTCTAGAAATGTCTCGAAGGCAAAGAACGATCACCGCCGCCGCTGCCCTGTCCCCCCTCTGTTCCGTCGGCACGGAATCAAACTCGTTTCTGGCGCGCCCGCGAGCGCCGCAAATTACAAATACAGTCGTCTGAGCAAGGTAAAACGCTGCTCCAGAGGCACGTGCACCTTGACGCACGACACACCTTCAAAATCATCCACACGGCGTCGATCCTTGATTGGTATCTATAGTCGGTGACAGGTCAAGAACGAAGTGGAAGCTCCTCCCACCCCTTTCCACTTCAGCTGAGAGAACGGTGGAGTAGAGGTCGCCTCCTCTCCAGCGTTCGTTCCACTAAAGTGGAAAAAGGTGGGAGGGGTTTCCACTTCGTTCTTGACCTGTCACCGACTATAAGCGTGCGAAGGCAGAGACGCAGCACATCGGCATGCAGAGGGCATGCTCTTCGACACGCACTCAGCAGCAGTGGCACCACGGTATCGTCACAGGCGTCTAAAAAAGTATCTTCTGATCTTCGCAGCTGACTTTGCTGATTCATCAAGCCGCCAGCGCGGCGCGCAGCACTTTTCATCGAGGGACCTCGAGAACGACCATTGGACGCTGCACGCACGTGGACCACTACGCCATCGCTCGGCACCTGCTACATAAAGGCTCTTCAACCAAGGACGAGCTTCACACGCACTCAGCAGCAGTGGCACCACGGTACCGTCACAGGCGTCTAAAAAAGTATCTTCTGATCTTCGCAGCTGACTTTGCTGATTCATCAAGCCGCCAGCGCGGCGCGCAGCACTTTTCATCGAGGGACCTCGAGAACGACCATTGGACGCTGCACGCACGTGGACCACTACGCCATCGCTCGGCACCTGCTACATAAAGGCTCTTCAACCAAGGACGAGCTTCACACGCACTCAGCAGCAGTGGCACCACGGTACCGTCACAGGCGTCTAAAAAAGTATCTTCTGATCTTCGCAGGTTGGTTTCTTTTTAACATTTTAAGTTCTTTTTGGTTGCTGCTGCTGCTGAGTGAATGTCTCATTTGTAGTATATAAACAAGCGTTACTTGGCAGCAATGGAAAACAAATGTATTGCCTGTCATGAATTGCTTCCCGATGATGAAGACTATCTATGCTGTTCAGAGTGTGAATTTAACTACCACATCGGTACTTGTTCCGGAGTGAATGGCAGCACATATAAGAAAAAGACAGAGGCCACAAAAAAGTCCTGGAAGTGCGCAACATGCAGGGCGTTGAGGACTCGAAGCAGCCAGAGCGCATCGAAGCCAGGGGACGAAGCTGCTGGAGCAGATCTTGCTAGTGAGATCGCTCAGATTCACAGCAAACTTTCAGAAGTGCTTGAAATGAAACTCAAAGTTGATACCCTTGTGGGTATTAAGGATACTATTGACAGTATTGAACGCTCAGTGCAGGAATTCTCACTGAAGTATGATGAAGTAATTGCCGACATGAAGCTACAAAACCAGGAGATATCCGGTCTGAAGAAGCGTGTGGAAAAACTCGAGGTGGAAGTAAGGGGCCAAGAAATTGAAAAACTAAGACAAGAGGTAAACGAACTAGAGCAATACAGCCGGCGGCAAAACTTAGAAATTCACGGGTTGCCCCAGCATGTAAACGAAAATTTGCTTAAAAAACTAAACCTACTGGCCAATGACCTCGACCTTCCACAGCTTTGTGAAACGGATGTCGATGCCATCCATCGACTCCCCTCACGGACCGAACGGTCTGACAAGACTGCGCCCGTTCTTGTACGTTTCACATCCCGCCTAACAAGAGACACGTGGCTCGAAAAAAGGGAGAACTAAGGAAAGCTAAGTCAAAAATTTTTCTAAATGAAAATCTCACAGCACAAAACAAAAAGCTGTTCTGGCAAATGAGGACAAAAGCAACGGAAATGGAATATAAATTTGCTTGGCAAAGGAATGGGAAAATGTTCGTTCGCCGAGGCACCGGCGACCGAGTCATCAAGATCAGTACCGAGAAAGATCTGGAAATGATACGCTAAATGTTTTTTTTTTCCTGTTACGTAGTTATTTCATTTGTCATCCACCAACATGACAAGCTATGTTGAAAAAGGCAGTTATTACGATTCCATTTCTTTCAAGCACTGTACTGCTTTGCATGACAAGCAGTTTTCTCTTCTGCACCTAAATGCTCGAAGTTTAAAAAATAAACAAGAAGCTGTTGAAACATTTCTAAGTGACTTAGATCACAACTTCGATATCTTAGCTTTTACTGAGACCTGGTTTTCTGATGACTCCGATATTGTTCATTTTTCGGGATACAGATGTACATCGATATCTCGAGAGATAAGGAGAGGAGGAGGCGTGGCGGTATATGTAAAAGAATGTCTAGATTATGATGTGTCAGCCGAATACTCTGTGATAACGCCAGACTTTGAGTCTCTAATGATCAAATGCGGCCATACTGTTCTTGTTGTCCTGTACAGGCCTCCTCAAGGCAAAATACCCATGTTTCTCCAATACCTTGAAGATATGCTAGAGTCTTCTGTGCAGACTGGTATACATGTTGTTCTTTGCGGTGACTTCAATATAGATGTGCTATCCTCAGACCCAACTAAGCAAAAACTTCTTGATACTTTGCATTCTTTTGGCCTGGAAAATGTGGTGAAAGTAGCTACCAGGGTGACGGACGTGTCTGAAACAATGCTTGACTTGTGTTTCACTAACTACCAAATGAATGAACTAGAGGCAGGTGTACTAATATCAGGCCTTAGTGACCATTTACCGATTTTTATGTTTTTCACACCTTACTCGACACAACGCAAAAAATCCCCACCATGTACACCGATTACTTTTAGATTCATAAACGAGAATAAAATTATTTTTTTCCAGAGGTTAGTTTCGGAGACAAACTGGAACAACATTTTACAATTGGTTGACCCCAATACAGCATACGACGCCTTTATAACGACTGTGAAGGAACTTTACGAGCGAGCGTTTCCTATGACGGAGTTCAAAAGAAACAAGAAATCAAGAAAACCCTGGATTGACGCCGCACTTCGCAAAAGAATGCAACATCGTGATAAGCTTTACGGCTTATTCATAAGAACGAGGCATCCGAACTATCTATCTGAATTTAAAAAGGAGAGGAACAAGTTATCTCGCGACGTTAAGCGAGCACGAAGCAATTATTATGAAAACAAATTTGCAGACATCTATAATAATTCTAGGAAAGTCTGGGATACTGTTAACACCCTTATGTCAAAAAACAAAAAATGCGGTATTACTGAGCTTACTG
This sequence comes from Ixodes ricinus, assembly GCA_037355805.1. Lineage (NCBI taxonomy): Eukaryota > Metazoa > Arthropoda > Arachnida > Ixodida > Ixodidae > Ixodes > Ixodes ricinus. Next base: position 2,852 of record JAZHYW010025868.1, on the reverse strand, counting down.
TCGAAGGTGTGTCATTCACTGGGACTATGCTTGCTGACGAATTTAACAAACACTTTTTGGAGTCTGGTGCATCGAGTAGAAATACTTCAAACATTACTGACTACGAACGTTATATCACATCTAGCACAGAAAGTTCGATTTTTATGTTTCCAACTACAGAATTAGAAATAAACAACTTAATACAAAAACTAAAGAATAATAGCGCTTGCGGTGAAGACGGCATAAAAGCTAGACCTATAAAATCAGTGGCTAACTTGATTAGCCAACCACTATCACATATATGTAACCTAGTCTTGGGCACAGGTGTATTCCCAAGTAAATTAAAAATTGCTAGGGTATCAGTAATACATAAAGGAGGGGATAAAAATGATTTAAACAATTATAGACCAATTTCTGTTCTGTCAGTGTTTTCGAAAATTATAGAACAAGTTATCAATGAACGATTTCTAAACTACTTTAAAAAGACAAATCTTATATCAGAACAACAGTACGGCTTCCAAAAGAAAAAGTCGGCGGAAATGGCATTGTTAAGCATCAAAGATAAAATAATTAATAATTTTGAACACCAAGTGTATACAGTAGGCGTATTCATTGACTTAAAAAAGCGTTCGATTCAATCAAGCACGATATTCTATTGGGAAAACTTTATAGATGTGGGATTAGAGGGAAATCGCTTAGCCTAATAAACAGTTATTTATCAAATCGGTTGCAATATACAGACGTTAATAACGCGAATTCAAATATGGGTAAAATAAAGTACGGTGTCCCGCAGGGCTCTATCCTTGGCCCACTGTTATTTTTAGTGTATATCAATGACATAACTAACGTACCGCTTTCTGGAGATATAATTCTTTACGCTGATGACACTAATATATTTTTTTCTGGGAAAAACCTACAAGAGATTGAGCACCACACCAATACGTGGCTCAGAAATGTATCATTATGGCTCATAGCAAATAAGCTAGAATTAAATACTAAAAAAACTAAGTATATTATTTTTAGACCACGTAATAAATGTGTCGAGCAAGAAATCCTCATACAATATCACGGCGAAATTATTGAACGGGTTGTTTCGCACAAATTCCTTGGCGTTTTGTTTCACGAAAACTTAAGCTGGTCTTGTCATGTAGACAAACTAAGAACCGAGATCTCGCGCTCCATTGGTCTTATATGTAGAGTTAGACATTTATTGCCACGTCGAATAAAGAAACAGTTATACTACGCATTGGTTCATTCTCGTTTTAACTACTGCCTACTAGTATGGGGAACAACAACAAAAACAAATATAGACAGCCTATACACACTGCAAAAGCAAGTCTTGCGTTTAATAGAAAATGCACCGTACAGGAGTCATACTGCTCCGCTTTTCAGAAAGCACCAGTTATTAACATTGCAAAATGTTATAAAAAAGAAATTATCTTTAATCATCTATAGTCAAATAAAGTCCGAGCCAACAGCCTTTTTTCAACAGTACCTTTGGAAAGAACATACTTACAATCTTAGATCCACCAACTACACAAGAGGAAAAGTACGCACAAACTACGGCAACCAAAAACTATCAAACCAAATACCCATCCTTCTAAATGACCATCCTGATCTGATGGCTATAATCGAAAACAGTGTGTCAATTCAGGCTTTAAAAAGAAACATGAATATGTACTTTTTGTCATCTCAAGAGTGACTGCGTTCTCAGGTTTATTTTTTAGAGTGTTATGATATGTGCTGTGTCATGTTTTATGCTTCTTTTTTTATCAAAGCAAGTTATTTGTTATTTTCTTGAATTTATGCAGTGCTATCCCGTGTGCACTGTTGTGCTTAGGGTTTTCATATGGTTGTTTACATTTCGCAGGTTTTCATTTTTCTGCCTTCGTGTGTGCCACGCTGAGTGATGTGCCGGGGGGGGGGGGAGGGGAGGGGGGAGGGGGTCGACGCCTCGTCAGGCATTTAATTGCCTTTTGCGACGGCCTCCTAGACAACTGTGATGTATGTTGTCTGAATAAAACAGCCGAATTGAATTGAATTACGCCGCGAGACGCGTTCGACGAGTTGTGCCTTTGTCCAGCGGTGCTGCGCTTTCGTAAAAATGTCCACGTGTTCTCAAAGGCCGCTACGACCGTTTTCACAGGGTTCTAAAATCTTCTTCGGTGAACGACGGCGAACGGGCGGAAAACATGTTTTCAGCACGCTGCCACCCACCCTCTGCAACGCTCCAACAGGACGACTTGAGGAGGGCGCAAGATGGCCGATATAACGGTGTCCGCATTCGTGGAGCGGAGAAGCACGATCCAGCGATAGGGGACATTCACCGGACGCCATATTTGAGGGCGTTGTTTATAGCGCATGTTCAGGGCGAGGCTCACATTAATGAGCTGCTAAGACCGGCAATCTTGATGGTATGAAATGCACCTAGCGAAAGAACTCTGGAGGCTCGCCGTCAGTGCGCGCTTGGCAGTCGCGCACACAGCTATGGCCAGCAGTGAATACTCCCTACACACTGGGTTGCACGTGACGTCATATCCTTCCTCCTTTCTGGTGGCCAAAACCTGCTGTTATACTTCGTTTCACCTTATGTGCGAGCGAAGGCAAAGCTGGAAGCGCGAGCACGAAAGCTCCGTGCCTTCAGGCTTTGCTCGAGCGCGCGAGCTGGGCAGAAACGCAAAAAGCGCTGGTCTCGCGCTTCTAGCTTTGGCTTCGCTCGCAGATAAGGTGAAACGAAGTATAATGAAGCTGTGCTCACTCGTTTCCGCTCGCTCGCGACGCTCGTGTACTGCTCGTAGAATATGCACAGTAAAGGCTACGCTCGAGGAAGTTCGGCCACCAGAAAGGAGGACCAAATTACGTCAGTGCAACCT